>CAUYRT010043768.1:0-10323 GCA_963574885.1 Lepilemur ruficaudatus
GTCTGCAGTTCCAGCTACTCTGGAGGCTGAGGCAGGAGGACCACCTGAGCCCAGGAGTTTTGAGGTTTCAGTGAGCTATGATTGTACCACTGCACTTTAGCCCAGGCAACAAGACTCTGTTTCAAAATAAATAAATAAATACACTCTGGGAGGCTGAGGCAAGAGGACAGCTCAAGGTCAGGAGTTTGAAACCAGCCTGAGCAAGAGCGAGACCCCGTCTCTACTAAAAATAGAAAGAAATTAATTGGCCAACTAAAAAAATATCCAGAGAAAAAGTTAGCTGGGCATGGTGGTGCATGCCTGTAGTCCCAGCTACTTGGGAGGCTGAGGCAGAAGGATTGCTTGAACCCAGGAGTTTGAGGTTGCTGTGAACTAGGCTGACGCCACGCCACTCTAGCCCGGGCAACAGAGTGAGACTCTGTCTCAAAAAAAATAAATAAAATAAATAAATAAATAAATGTGTGTGTGTGTGTACACATATAATATGTACAGTCAGACCAAAAAGAAAGAAAGAAAAAAAAGGAGATGGAATATCTATAAATGAATAAAAATCACGGTCTTCTCTACTACAATAGAGCAAAGGCTACAGAGTTTTGACGTGGAAAACACTTAGACTCAAGAACTTTACTTAGTTTTTGAAAAGAGAAAACAAAAAAGTTCAGAATGTCTGCCACTCACATATTCCTCTATAAATCACTTTAAAATATATTCCAACCACCCAACTGATGAGTTAAAAGTAAGAGCTCAAGAATGGGAAAATCAGAGTGTAAGAAAAGGAGCAGTGAACATTGAAGCCGATTAAACATTGAGATTGGTTTAAAATCATTATTTAAATATGGTTACAAGACAGAATACAAGTGTTAATACTCTAGAACCAAGATACACAGAACATCAAAAAGTAATTTAATAATAACCCAGATCCCAAACGCATAAACTAAATAAACTTCCAAGTAGAAAAGGGGAACAGAGGGAAATAAAAGTGTACAAAATTCATCTTACACAGTTGTGAGCCTAAAAATACCATTTTATTCTTGACTTTAACAATCAGAGAAATATCGATTGGTGCTCACATACATTTTTAGAAACACATTACATAGGAGTAGGCGCCTGTCCTTTAAAACATAATGTAAAACCTCACCCCTGCCTCAAGGTATTTACAGCCCGAAGGCCTCCAGCCAACACACAGGATTGGTTCTAATTTGTTACAAAAATAAACAAATGTTAAATTCCTTGAAGTAGCCTGTGGAGAACCAGTCTTCAAATGCCATTTCAGCCTTACTGCCCACCAGTATTTTCCATTCCTTCTGGTAAAGATTCCTAAAACCTGGTATGAAAGGACAGCAAAGTTCCTAGTCACCACCACGTGACCGGGAGGGCAGAGTCCCTCTGATGGCAGTGACACTCCACAAACTAGACTGGCCTTGTTCCAGTTTGGCTGGTGCGGCTGAGGAAGAAAGACACAACAGTTCAGACTGCAGGGGAGCTCTCACACTATGGTTACAAACAACACTGACGCCTGAGATCGGTATATATACACCAGATATTTCCCAACCACTGTTTAATTTAATGCTCACAACCACCATCTAAGTGTTACAGCAAGTGTTACAGCGGGTGGTCCAGAGGACAAAGCGAGCGGCACTCGGGGAGTCAGAGAATCAAAGTTTATTCGCCGGCGGGCTCACAGGGGCCTCGCCACCAAATTCTGAACACCGTCTACCAGATTTTTCCCACTTTTATTAAGTTGGGGTGGTCCGAGGGGTGGGGTATCAGGGGTATCAGGTGCAGGTTAGTTGATGTGTCAGGTAACAGGTCAATATTGTGTTGATGCGCCGGGCAATAGATTTAGTGTGATGCTGATGTCAGGCAATAGACTAGTTGATGGGCCAGGAAACAGGTTAGTATTACGCTGATGTGGGTCTTACGTGAGTGGTGGGGGTCTCTGGTGCCTGATGCATCAAGTAATAGATGGGGGTTTCCCTTATCATAAGTAGGCACCATTTTTCCAATTTTACAGATGAGGAAACTGAGGCTCAGAAATATTGTTTTCCAGAATTATACAGCCAGTAAACAGATGGCAGAGAGGGATCTCCAAACCAGGAATTACTGGCTCCAAAATTAATTATATCCTACCTCACCATTTTCTTAATTCAAAGACAGAAAGTATAAGGGAGTGAAGAGATTAATTTTATAATTTATCAAAGTATTAGTACAGATGCTGCCTCTTTTACAAAATAATAATAATAATGCAATGAACTGAACTAATCATGCTACGCTAGTACCTCATTACCCTCTCTAAACCATTCACCAAGTGAATACAGGGCTGCTCCAGGACAAACGAGCTTTCTCTCAAATGTAAAATACTCTGAGAGATTCCCAGGGAGCGCCCTGGTGTCTACGGCTTGATTAGCAAGTACCCAATTAACACGCCTTCAGTCCTCTTCGTGTCCTGAGTACCCTTAGATTGGATTAAGCCATTGACTCAGCCTAAGAAGTTCAAATTCTAATGCATTGCCCCTTCCTAGGGTGCTGAGGAGAGGACAATCTTTAGGACAAAAGAATGCACCTCTAATAGTGAGATTTTAGACGTCAGCAAGGGAGGTATTTTTCATCCTACACACACACACACACAAATTCTTCGCATCACACCATATTGAGACTGGTTCTTCCTCTGTGAACCGAAACCTTGGCTCACCTTGGTGTTACCCAACTCAGTGTCTTGCTTCCCTACAAATCATGTGCACAGACGAAACCAGGGCGCACCCAAGGGCCCGGGCCAGACACAGGGATGCCGCTCCCAGCACCCCGAGTTGATCGTCGCGCCCCGCGGTTCCTCCTCTCCAGGTCCCCCAGCCAGCCCCAGAGCCTGCGGGAGGGGCCGCGCCCACTCGGAGCCGCCCGCGTCCCCGCGTCCCCGTGTCCCGGTGTCTCCGCCCTCCGGGACGCTCCGAGGCTGCTGGCGGGCCGCTGCTGCCACCTCTCGGCCGCATCTCTCCGAGCCTCACTCAACCGCCCCACCCCAGAAACCATCCCCCCCGGAGTCTTGGGTCCGTGTTCACCGGGCCTGGGAGGCGGTAACTCTCCCAGCAGGTCCTGCAGAGAGAATCTTCCTTTCGGGTCACTCCCGCTGCGCACCTAGATTGGATGTGGGATGAGCGCGCCCAGCACCGACCTCCCTAGCTTCTGCGGGACACGTGCCCCGCGCCCCTTCTCCGCATGGGGATCCCAAAAGCCACAAAGCCTGGCCCCCAGGCACACTGCAATATGACCAGGACTCCCAAATCTGGGCGGGTCGGCTCCACCCGGGCTATCCTGGCTGCCTGAAAGCATGAGGGTTAAAGCAGAGAATTTTTTTTAAACTTAGATTCAAATGTCAGACCCACTGAATTAGAATCCACAGGACAGAGGCCAGGAAACTGCCTTTGCAAAGTTCCCCTAGGTGGTCCTAATGGTCAGGCAGGTTGGGGACACACCTAGTTGGACAATCTAGATGACCCTTTCAGGTTACCTAAGTACACACGCACACACACATACACACTCCTGAGCATATGAAAAGACAATACCAGGCCCTATGCTTGGAATGCAAAAGGTTTCAGGAGAGCTTATCACCTAGCCCAGGGATTTCCAGCCTTCTCTGTTCATGGTGCCCTAGTGTTTCAGTAATTTTTTTTTCACAGTACTCCCGGGCCAAGAGAAATACCTAAAGGTTCTGTATATTAAGTAGTTAGGCCCCATGTAAGAAGTATTTATTATGTCCCAATAACTTGATAACCACTAGAAAAAAATGATGCATATAAATTGATTTTTAAAATGTTATTTTTATTTTATTCTTAAATAACCACAACTTTTTTCTAATGGATTGTGCGTGCCTGTTGGGCACTGCACGATTTCTCAAACCTTGGAATCGGATTAGACGCTGCCATCTGCATTTCCTATTCTATGTTGATTTTTCCCTTGGTTCTTGCTTTTTGTCACAGCAACCACTGAAAATGCAACCTCATGAAGATATGATGTTATCAAAAAGCATGTTGGGCAATCTAATGTTGAAACTGCAGACTATCTTGAGCTAGTTAGCAGTTTGCATGGAGCCTGACAGATGTTGGGTGTTGCCTTAAGACTTTAAAATACCCTGTGGAGCCCCTGTGAATTCACAGCAGTGCCCTGGGGCAGAGTTTGGGGATATTCGTGGACCTCACTCCTGCTCACCATCTCAGCATATCCCACACTCCCCAGAATCACAGTGCTCCCGCTGCAAGCACCTTCTTTGTCCCTTGACTATACCAAGCACGTTCCCACCTCGGTACACGTGTCCTTGCTGTTTTCGCTTCCTGAAATGCTCTTCCTCCGGTCTTGACAAGCCTAACTCCTTCTCGGCCTTCAGGTCTCAGTTCAAATACCACTGTACTTGCTGAAGTCCTCTCAGGCCTCCTACCAAATCACCTCTACCCTATCAGCCTGTTTCTTTGTCTCTGCAGCTCGTATCACCAAAATTATCCTGCGTAGTTTACTTATTTTCAAGGTGCCCCAACAGAATGTGAGCTTCATGAGAGCAGACACTTCTGTTCACTATTATTTTCCCAGAACCCAGAGCAATCCTCAGCAGTAAATGGACAATATATAATTGTTCCATGAATGAATGCAGCCACCACACCCAGCTCAGAGAGAGAAAGTTTAGGAAGAACGTGCTTTATGAGTTATCCCCTTTCATCTTCACAACACCCTCTTAAAAATAGATATTGTGAATCCCACTTAATGGATGAAGAAGTTGAGATTCAGAGAAATTAAGGGTTCAAGGCTACTCAGCTAAAGTGGCAGAGCTAAGATTTAAATTTAGGTCTACCTGACTCCAAAGGCTGCTTTTCATAAAACCACATTAACACCATGGTGCACACCTTAAACTCAATAAAATTTATTTAAAAAAAATTTTTTTAAACCACATTGCTCCCTATGGACTTTAGTTATTTACCTAGTCAAGAAATGGAGCCTGGGGATGAATGGAGCCCCAGAGTCCTTAGAGAAACTGGCCCACGTTGGCATTCACCCTCCAGAGCCTCAGGCCCCCGCCTCTAGGACAGAACAGCGTAAATGCCTCCCTGGAAAGGCCTTGCTTCGATTATTCCTCCTGCCACAGCTGGTACAAGGAGCCTACTGGCAGCCATATCTTCTGGCTGGCTCATGTTCCCCTGTAAACCTAACGACACGTGTAAGCATCGTAGCTGCCTCTAACTGCCAAGCTCCTGTTGATCATCCTGACAGGTAGGCAGCCAACACACATGTGGCCGCGATCAAGGATTTGATGAGTGCCCAACTTGCACTCTGCACTGCCCTAGGTGCTAACAGAGCACATATTTTAGACAGTCCCTGGGTGCAGCATGGATTATCCTGCCACACTCATCTGCAGTCCCCAGGGGATTTGGGGCTCCTGTGATCCCCTGGGAGGAACTGTGAAGGGGACACACAGGCCAGAGCTTAGGGATTGGGTGGCTGGGCATTGATGTGAGATGCTCATACAAGGGAGAGAAAATTTATTTGTGCTGTAAAGTCAAGGGACTTGTGCTTGCCAATTTCCCGTCTTCATAAAGCTTGGTTTTACCATGTCACTATTATACTGGGTGGTTCAGGCAGGGAAAGATGCCTTTCCCCCCTCATCTCTACACTTCCCTCACCTGGCCCAGCTAACTCCTGCTTATTCAAGACTCAATTGTGTTGGTGCCTCCTCCAGGAGGCCTGCCCTGGCCCCAAGACTGGGCTGGCTACCTCTATTCTGTGCTCAGAATACCCTATGTATAACAGGGTCCTGGCCCTTGCCATGCTGCATTGTAATTGTCTATGTAGGGGTCTGTCTTTCCAACCAGGGTGTGAGCTGCTCTGAGGTGGGAACTCTGACCTAGTCACTGTCGTTATCTCCAGCCCTTAACCTCAGGCCTGGCTCCTAGTAGGAGCTGAATACGTACTTGGGATGAACAAGTCACTGGATTACAGACCACATGTTCTGACAGGTAGTGAGGAAGATATGATCACTATAGTTCTCGTCTCTGTGCTGCTGACAGTCATAAGATCCTGGAAAAGACCTTAGAAGTCACTAGCCCTGCACATGGGTGCCTGCATCCTGAGGTCCCTGCACCAGGAAGGGTGGCCTGCCAGAACCACAAAGGCCAAGAGAATGACGTCTTAGGAAAGCCTTGGCCACAGGCTACATGGTCATTTCTGAAGGCTCCGAGCCTATGCTACTGACCATTTAGAACAAACTATTCATGACTTCACTTGATTATCTTCTCCCGGGAGTCAGAGCCTCAGGTTCCCCCGGGCCTACATCAGGTCACTGAGATGACTCCCTCGTGGGCTTGTGACATCACCTGCACAAGCAGCAGCAACCCCTGCCTCCTTTACAGCAAAAACAGCTTGCCAAAGAAATTGTCAGAAAAGCAATTAACATGAGCCTGAGTAGCAAGAAAGAAGCAACAGCTAAGAACAAAGGAGATGGCTCTTCACAGCAAAGGCTGCGGTCGCCTGCCCCAGGGAAGCCAGCACTGGGAGCTGGGGATCAGGCGTGAGTCATCAGCCTGTGGCCCCAATGCTTTACTTCAGAAGTGCAGAGCACCCCTTTAATCATAAGCAGGAAGCTGGGCTGCTGGGGAGGCCTGAAGGGACCACCAAAACCAGTGATAAGAAAGAGACCCCAGCACAGGAGAAAAACAGAGTCTTCCCACTGCCTCCAGGGAACGGCAGCTTCTCGGTGGCTGAACTTGGGGAGGCTAGAGAGAGAACAAACATTTAGGAAACACGAGGTGCAAGAGCAGAGCACCTGAAGGTCCGGGCAGAAATGAGAGTCTAAGAACAAGGAGAGAAGAAGAGACAAAGAGATGAATGCAAATGGAGAGGTGGGAGTTGAGCACTTAAAGAAGAGTTTTTTAAAGGAATGAGTTTTCACACTCAGTGGAGTCGTGAAAGCCTGAGGGGCCTCCTTGAAGGGGAGGACTATGAAAGCATAACTGAAATATTCTAGGCCTCACCCCTGGTGACCGCAAAGTCAGACCACATTTATCTTAAGCTCCCAGACCATAATCATCTAAGCACCCACCAACCCAACTGCTAGCACATCCTTCCTGCAGCAGCCTCTGGGAGAGGCCATGGCTGCCTCACAGGGACTCAGGAACCAGCCCCTGGAGGGAAAGTCCTTCTATGCTGGCCTCCCCGCCAGGTCACACCATGTTGCCCATGAGCTCACTGCTCTATGAGACACAGCTGTCCTCCACCAGGGGCTTTCACCAGACTGCACACTGGCCCCTAGGGAAGACCCTGCTCTGGTCTCTACTTTTCGGTCCTTCTATGGGATCCACCCTTCTCCAGTGCCACACTTTCACCGTGATTCTCCTGGAGGACTGGAGGTGACAGAGGGACCTACATAGGGCCAGGTGCACCCTAAAGCCCCTTACCCATCTGTCTTCCACCTCATGCCCACCCACCTTAAAAGACCCGGGGTCATTTGTCTCCCTCCACAGAAATAATCAGGCACCTTCTAGCTCTACAGTCTGAGTCTGAGGGAGATGTGGCCTTACCCCAGTCCAAGGCCTATCTCCCAAAGCCAATATGCACCCTGGATCGCTCCCTTCCAGACTCTTCCCTTCCAGAGGACACCACCCCACGCCGCTGTAGTCCAGATGGGCTCCAGCAAGACCATCTTGCAATGTCATACAATGGTACATTTCCTCAAGTACGCGATTCTGTTCTTAAATAACCTTGTGGGTGGGACGTCAAAGCTCAGCTCAGGTGAGCTAAAAAGCTCAGTCCAGGTTCTTTTTAGTCTCTTTTGAATAAAGGTTAAAATTTGGGACCCAATTGCACTGAGGTTCCCTTTCACATGAAGATGGCTGCTAAGGTTTGGATGTGGTTTGTCCCCACAAGAACTCATGTTTGAGATTGGATCCCCGGTGTGGCAGTGTTGGAGGTGGGAGGTGGTGGGAGGTGTTTGGGTCATGGGGGAGGATCCATGTGAATAGATTAATGTCCTGCCATGGAGTGAGTTCTCACTCTGTCAGGAATGAATTCATTTCCATGAGAGCAGGTTGTTAAAAAGAGTCTCGCTTCCTTGGTTTCTCTGTCTTTTGTCCTCTCTCGCCATGTGCTCTCTTTGCACGTGTCTGGGCCCTTCCGCTTTCTGCCTTGAATGGAAACAGCCTGAAACCCTCACCAGATGCAGCTGCCCAACCTTGAACCTTCCAGCCACCAGAATCATGAACCAAATAAACCTCTCTTCTTTAGAAATTGCCCAGCCTCGAGTATTCTGTCATAGTGACACTAAAAGGACTAAGACAATGTGAATGGATTCTCTCCTCAAAACTGTCAATTGAAAGTTTTAGCTTCATAGTAAGACACTATGTAGTCTGGCTCTGCCCGTTCTCTCTAGCCCACCTCAGCTACTCTGCCACAGGCAACCCTTCCCTTGTCCTACCCAGCCTTTGCACAAGCTGTTTCTTCTGCCTCGAGTATGCTTCCTTGTAATGCCTACTCACCCTCAAAATTTGGTGCAAACATTGCTGCCTCTGGGGGATGGACCCTGCCCTAAAACATCTGGCCAAGGTGCACCTGCTCTGTGCTCCCATTCCCATGCCTGCCTGATACACAGGAGGTGCTCAAAATACCTCTGACTAAAAGTGTGATTGAAGGCAGGTATAATTCCCTGAGGGCTACAGTGGAGACAGTGGTCACCAAAGTCTACCTTCCTCTTCTTTTACCAGAATAGAATTGCAGCTGGGCACTGGCTACAGTGAGCATTTCCAATGCCCCTTGCTTCCACAGGACTAAGTTCTCACCATTGGAAATGTGAGCAAAAGTGCCATGTGTCACTTAAAATACCCCCTATGTTCCTCCACGTTCTGTCTGGAACCCAGAAGTGCCTGCATCTCAGCTTTAGTCAGTAGTTCTGATGCCCGAGGGGATGCTGCTGGGTTCCTGAGTGACCTTGTGGAATCAGTGAGCTCTTCTACTCACCAGAGACTGTTAAATGAAAGAGAGAAATAACCCCGAATGTTCTTTAAGCCACTGTGTTCTTGGGTGTTTTCTTATACCTTTGCGTTGTACCCAAACTAATAACTAGAGCAGGCAATTTCCTAGCAGGAGTCACATTCGGTTTCAGCATGTGATACAGTCGACCTTCAGTATATTTGGATTTTGTATCCACAGATTTAAACAACCACAGATCAAAAATATTTGAAAAAAAACAATAAAAAATAAAACAAATAAAAATACAGTATAACTAGTATTTATATAGCATTTACATTGTATTAGCTAATATAAGTAATCTAGAGATGATTGAAACATATACAGGAGGATGTGGATAGGTTACACACAAATACAGTCAGCCATGGTACATGCTGGGAATTAGTTCCAAGACCCCTATACTAAAATCCAAGCATACAAAGTCCCGCAGTGGGCCCCACAAACAGACAAACTTTTTGTGTATATGAAAAGTCAGCCCTCCATATACATAGGTTTTAAATCTCATGTATGCTATATTTTCAATCTGCTATTGGTTGAAAAAAAAATCCTGTATAAGTGGACCCATGCAGTTCAAACCCATGTTGTTCAAGTGTCAACTGTGCTGTGACATTGTATGTCAAGGACTTGAGCTTCCTCAGATTTCGTATCTGCGGGACTCTTGGAACCAATTCCCCGTGGATACCAAGGATAACTGTAGTGATAATATCCACTAAAGATCAACTAAATATAATGTGACAGTTCTGAGCACGTACATACTGAGTATTCCCGATGAATAAGTGCCCTGGGACCTCCACTAAACCACCCATACAAAACAGGAATGGAGGCCAGAAGTGGTGGCTCACGCCTGTAATCCTAGCACTCTGGGAGGCTGAGGCGGGTGGATCACTCAAGATCAGGAGTTCAAAACAAGCCTGAGCAAGAGCAAGACCCTGTCTCTACTAAAAATAGAAAGAAATTAATTTGCCAACTAAAAATATATAGAAAAATTTAGCCGAGCATGGTGGTACATGCCTGTAGTCCCAGCTACTCAGGAGGCTGAGGCAGGAGGATCGCCTGAGCCCAGGAGTTTGAGGTTGCTGTGAGCTAGGCTGATGCCACAGCACTCTAGCCTGGGCAACAGAGTGAGACTCTGTCTAAAAAAAAAAAAAAAAAAAAAAGACAAGTGTGGCCTCTCTCTCTTCCAATAGCTTAGTCACGTTTTTCTTCCTTCTTTTTCCCCCTCCCTCCCTGCCCCTTCAAGGCACAACAGAGGATACAATAAGGAGCAAGCCACCCTCAGCAGCAAGACTCACTAGCCAACTGAGCTTGCGCAAGACACTTGCCTCT
>CAUYRT010043769.1:0-28847 GCA_963574885.1 Lepilemur ruficaudatus
ATAAAAACATTTAATTCTGGGAAATACGCTTATAGATAATAAATTAAATGGTGTGTGTACATGTGTGATAACACATCCACATTATCTCTCTTCCGTCTCTCTCTTTCTCTCACTCTCTCTCATACACACACACACACACACACAGAAACTGTTTCTGTATTCATCAGCATAGTAGAATAGCAGAAAGCAGCCACAGTGCTGAAGAAGGAGCTGATGATCACACCCAGCCTTCTGGCTTGATTAATAAGCAACAGAATCATGTTCCTGTTTTGAGGGAGCTTTCCTATCATGGCTGCAGTCTCTAGAGAGCTCCAGCCGACAAAGCGATAACATCTGGTGCCCATTATTTCCCCAGATCTGTTGTGATTAGTCCATATGATAAGCCTGGCCAATTGCTATGGGCAAGGGATTGCCACATTCCCCCCATCAGGGTACTGGAGCTGTCACTTCTGGTTTGTGGCCCCTGCTAATTTGCCACCACAATTTCCAATATCTGCTAGAATTCCACAAGGAAATCTCAGTGCCTTGCAGGGGCAATTGGCTGTGTGGCTGTAGACAGAAGGCTAGCACTGATAATAAAAAGGAGGGGGTTATCAATTAGCTCAAGCAGCGTTGTGTAGGTGGCAACCGACTACCCACTCCCACTTCCGTTGTGTCACGCTGAGGAAATGGTCCCAGAAAACTTCAGCTTTGCTAATGACAGAAACAGTGAAGCATCTAAAAAAATAAAAGGTCCAGAAACTCTTCGCTATTTGAATAAATTCTGTGGCTTTCTGAATGCTTTTCATTCTCCCTTCTTCCCCCTTTCTCTCAAGCTATGATATGCAAGAATAATGGCCAGAGGCCAACCAGGTGGCAGAGTGGCTTATCATTTCAGATGGTCAAGAAGATTCAAGCTCTTAAAAAAGGCAGCTATACTATTTGATAGAACTCAGTAATATTGGAGCTGGCTATGTGCTCCTTTAAAAATCATCTTAGAGGGTACTTTTATGCAAAACTTGTAGTTTTGGTACAACTATGAACTGAATGCAAAAAGTAAAAAAAAAAAAAAATGCAGCCAATCAAACAATTATAATTTTTACAGAACTGATAATCATTGAATATCTTTTTGAAGTCAATGATAATTTTTGAAAAAAAAAAAACAGACTGTAGAAATGAATGTTAATTTTCTCATTAAATAAGTTCTGAATATGAAATTTGGAACATTTCACCAAACTGAGATTTGAAAGGACAAAGATTAAGTTAATTCTTTTTGTAAGTTTTTTTTTGTGATCTTAATAATAATTTAAAAATTATTTGGTTTAAAAATCCCAGGCCAGGCCCAGTGGCTCACACCTGTAATCCTAGCACTCTGGGAGGCCGAGGTGGGAGGATTGCTTGAGCTCAGGAGTTTAAGACCAGCCTGAGCAAGAGCAAGACCCCCGTGTCTACTAAAAGTAGAAAAAAAATCAGCTGAGCAACTAAAAGTAGAAAAAATTAGCTAGATGTGGTGGTATTAGCCTGTAGTTCCAGCTATCCCAGAGGCTGAGACAGGAGGATTGCTTAAGCCCAGGAGTTTGAGGTTGCAATGAGCTAGGCTGATGCCACAGCACTCCAGCCAGGGCAACAGAGCCAGACTCTGTCTCAAATAATAATAAAAAAAAATTCCAAAAAACAGTTTTAGAAGCATATACTTATTATGATACTTTTGAAAATAATTTTAGCTAATAATTCAGAATTTAAAATTGAATAGTAAAATACATAATAGTTTGTTATCCTTTATTTGATAGAACCTATAATGTCTAACTAATTACATGCCAAGTGTTGTGACTAAATGTCACAAATAGCTTAAATTAACACATCACTTATATTTGTGACATGTGTATTTATTAGTGACATGTGACTTTATTTGTATAAAGAAAGTGAAATTGTCAATTAACCTTGTGAGAAAAAGACAGTGTGCTGAATGCCTGAATTTCTCCTCTGCTATCTAGGTGTTTTGTTATTGTGCAAACATAGACCTCAGATTCAGAATGGAGAAAGGTTACCTTGGAACTAAAGTCAAAAGATGTTAGAAGCAACAGATAGACAGCCAGATGCTGAATTTTGTAAGCAAAGGTGACCTTCGTACAGCCAGAATCACTCCAGTAAATGTGAAAATGGGTGAAATGACATAGTGGTGGAAAGATAGAGGGAAAGGTTTGGCCTGAATTATCAAGAAATTGTGTCTAATTTTTTTTCCATCAGTGGAAAGAAAAATGGAAATGTTGATTTGAGGCAAAAATGCAAACAGTCTGCCAGTCTTACTTTGCCTGAGTCCAGATAGCCTTTTTCCTTTTTCTTCTTTATGTTAAGCCCATTTTAGTCTTGCTCATGCTGCCCAGAGCACCTTTAACTGTGGAATGCTGGCCTGACCTTGCAGACGTTCATTGCCCTGGTTCCACTCCCAGCTGCTCTCTGCTTCTCCCCGCCCATCTCCGGCTTGTCTCCAGAGTTCAGAGGTCTCTTCCCATACAATGACCAGGTCCACATGGTAAGGGTAAGCCAGCTTAGTGGTGAAGCTGTTATTCTCTGAAATGAGGTACCTAATAACTTAGGCTCTAGCTGGATTTGGAGAGGCCTGAATATTCTGTGCAAACGACATTCCCTGAGTAATGAGCTCTTCCTCACTTCACTTGGAATGCTGGTGTCTTAACCAAGAGGTACCCTGTAGACAAGTCACTGATGGGAACAGAATGAAAAATCTCTCATCAATGAGGTTAGGGAGAGCTACAAAGTCAGACTCTGTCTAGGTCCAGATCAAAGCTGAAGTCCAGTGAGTACATAATCCTGGGCCCTGAATTTAGATAATTAAAGCCCCAAAGTCTTTCCTCAATCATAAGCCTCTTTCCATTGTTTTTGAATTACATATTAATTTATCATTTCCTTCAAAGAGGAACTATCTGAAAAAGAGTTTTTGCTGTTAACATAAGTAAATCAAAATATAAAACTGATCTATAGAACTATCTAAATGATATCAATAATAATGTAATCAAAATGCTACATTTTAATTTCCTTTATTTTTCCCTAGAGTTGAAAACGACTGCTTCAATATTGCATTTCAGATTTTCTATGCAGGTATATTTACATTTATGTCTTTCATAACAGTGTCCATCTGTCATACAAGATTGATGATCCTTGCACAAAGTTGAAATCCTAGGAATCAAAATATTTTGCAAGCTTTCATTTATATAAAACAGATTCCAGAACAGGTCAAGTTGCCAAAAGTAAAAGACGATGCTTATTTCTTGGACACGAATGAATTCCTTCTAGGATATTATCAGTAATTTCTTTTTGCTTTCCAGAATCTCTTTCCTTTTCTTTAATATTTTCTTTTATGATCCATATTTTTCCTTCTCTTAAAAGGAAACAATTTAGTTAATTTAAATTTATAATTTAAATATAATAAAAAATAAAGAAAACCTAGAAGTTGTTTTTACAGCGACTCCAAATAACATTACACATTTTTCTAGCAAATGTGTTTTGCCAGATCTTCAATTGCTTCTACTGCTCCATTGCTCAAGAAAGCAAAGGCTAAATTTCAGAGCAAAAAGTGAAAAATAAATTTGATTTGTGTTAGTGCCTGTACAGTTTTGAGTATATGTGTGGGTTTGGTTTACAAACACGGTCATTCTTCTAGTTTAAAATATTTTAATGAATAGATTATTTATAAGAAGTTTTAAAAATCCTGAGTATTGGGGTGTGTGAAAGTAGTTATCCAACTTTGCCAAATGTATTCTTCACAAACTGAAAGTGGAATTACTCCTGCTTTTGCATTTAACGCATAATAACGTGGGGTAAAATCTCCAGGGGTAAAGAGACACAATCTTCCAGTCTAAGCACAAGCCCAGCAGTTCCACTTGACTAGGCGTACAGAGGAGCCTTCTCCTCTGTGAGGGGTCAGACCCTCTCCATTGACACTAATGGACCATTTTATGCAAAACTGTTCATTTTCCGGAAGGGACCATGTCTGACTGGTGGAGTGATTCACAAAAATCACTTCATTAAACGAAGACTCTTCATGCATGGCCCTATTCCCTTTAGTGGGGGAGAAACTGTGAGCCTCGCATGGGTACCCAAGGAGGGGGAAGCTCAACACCACAATGTGAATCCAACCACAAGTTCTGGTCCCTGCGTTCAGACAATGACATCCTGTCGCTGGCACACAGGCTAATGCAAACCTTGTGACTGCATTTGTCTCTGGAACGCCTACTGTCACAGTATTAGGGAAGCCAAACCCTAATACTGAAAGCCCCTGAGATTCCCCAGTCTCTACACCAATGCTAGTTTTATTCTTGTTTTATTGTTTTCCCCTAATTCTCCATGGAGCAGCAAATGATGCTGTATGGCTGATGCTGCCTCTAGTTTTACTTCTCTGAACAGGCCACTGAGGGCTCTGTTTCCTGGAAACCAACACAAGCCACATATGCTGTCTACTCTTGAAAGGGCACTTGCTCCCAGAAATTCTCTCACAGTCTCTGACAGCAAGTCCAAGGACATGATAATATGAGAGGAGGAAGGCGCTTTCCTCTGGAACAGGAGAAGGAACAAGGGCCTATTGAGGTTTGGAAGGCAGAGCAGAAGCAAGAGGCTGAGAGGCTGAGATGTGCGGGAGAGTGTGGACAAAGTGGCGAGAGATTCTGGTACTTGTCCTCTATGCCTTTTGAAGTGTCCGCAGACTGCTCTGTCCTCCCCAAGTTGCCTGGCTTGGTGTAAGTCAGTGGGTCTAGCAGCAAATGTCGCAGCTTCACATCCGTCTGAATGGTGGTTCAGCTTCTCTCATCGGGACGGCTCTCTCATACTACTTTTTGTCTTGGGCACTGGATTTGGTAATACCAGCTTTCATGTAACATTCAGTGTCTAGGCCCTTCAACGTTTCAAAATACTAAAAAAATGAGTTCTTTGCCTTTAAGAACGCAATGACCAGTGGGCTGTGAAAGGTCCGTTTTGCTGTGATTTGCACAACCCAGGACTGCTTGGAGCTCAGCTGCACCAGGCTAATTTCCATAAGCATCATGTGGTGTTACAGAAACCACATTTTGCCAAGCTGTCAACTATACAGCCTTCTCTTTGCTAAACAGACTCCCATTAAAACTGTCTGCACAATTTGTCAGTTAAATGAGGTACAAGAGGGACGCTCTATTTGCCCCTAATTAGCTGCGCAGACTACCTTTGTCTGTTTGATTAAGCATTCACATTATCAATTTTGTTTAATCTGATTCATTTCACACACCTCCCCTGGGACTCAGCCCATACGGTTAACTAATCTCTGATATCATCTCTTATATCAGGCAGCTCTCGTCTCCCACAGAATACATTCTACCCACAGGCACCATGATCGTCAAGCTCCGCACAGGAGAGATGGTTTGGTGAGGGGCAGGGATTTAGCCCAGGAACTGGAGCTGAACCCAGACATGCTCAACTTAAAGCATAGGGAAGATTCTTCCTCAGCGCCATCTGCCCTCAATCCATCCATTCATTTATTCCTATTCACTCATTCACTCATTCGGCAGTAAACATATTTCCTGCCTACTGTGCACCAGGGGCTGTGGTGGGAGCTGGGAGGGATACAAACTCTGTAAGTTAAGGTTCCTGCTCTCCAATTGCTGATTATCTCAGCCCTGGAGAGTACTGTGGAAACCGTCAACTAGCATGGAAAGCACACCCCTTCCCTGAGGTCAGTTTACCTAATATCTGTCACACATGGCCTGTTTGGCTGGGCTATCAAACAACTCTCCAAAGAAAGCTTTCAGATAAAGGCATTAAAGCAAGTGGTCATGGCTTCATGAAATAATTTCCCATCCCACTCCCAACTTAGTAATGGAGAGGGAGGAGTTTTAGGAATTAGAATCAACAAATCATTTGATAATAAACAGTTCTGAAATTTCATTGCATCTAATGCCTGATTGAAGTCATTGTTTAGTGAAACCAAACTAGTTATTAATACATTCAACCTTACATCTTCAGTACATTGATAGAGAGAATATTAAACACTAGTAGAGCACAAATAAAAAATTTGAGAGAAGAGACTGGTTTAATTCAGTGGAAAATATAAAACTCATCTGGGAATGGGAGTAGTTGAAAAACATAGAGGTATTCTTGGCTCATGAAATACTTGTGTTCCTTAAAAACTACATCAAAACCTTATGCTGATTAAAATTGCATTCTCAGAAACATATTCTTCCTGAAAGTTCTTGGGTTCTGGCAGGGCTAAGCACTTGAGAATGAATATTAGAATCTCAGAGTGGGAAGCAGAAGGCCTTGAAAGTTGTCCAGTACAATCCTCTACTTTGGGAATCTCTTGGATGACATTCCTAGATAAGGGAATTGTCAGGTTCTGTATAGATGCCTTCGCAAATGGGTTCTACTCTTCTGCATAGTTGTCCTTTAATAGGTCAATTCTGGCAAGTAGAAATGTAATAATGATGCTGAGCTGAAATCTGCCCCTGTGAAACTCCCAGGAATGAATCCCTTCTTAATGATTTTGAAGACAGCTTTAATGCTCAACCCTGACTTTCCTTCCCCAAGCACAGCACCTTCAGTCCTTTCAGCAAGTTCTTCACATGGGGGTTTCCAGTCCTTCCACCCTCTCTCCTCCCTCTCTTCCAAATATTCTTTGCTTAGGTAAGCTTCTTCTCAACGGGTGGTCCCTGGAACTGAGCACTGTCTCCATGAATTCCTGACATGTGGAACCTGGGGCAGGACTTTATCTGATTCTAAGAGCATGCTGACTCTTTCAACAACCTCATTGCTCCATGGATTCATATTGGCCTAAAACCCTTAGGGCTTTTTGTTTTGTTTTGTTTTGTTTTGTTTACATGTTGTTTTTTCCAGGTCTTGCCACTGTGGATTTGTCCTATTATTCAACTTTACTTTAATCCCTATTACATATTATCTTATTAACATCAGTTCATCATTTTAGTTGGTGAGTTGAGATCTGATTCTGCCATTTTAACTTAGTGTTGTCTTGTAAATTGACAAGGATGACATAAGAGTCTTTATTGAAATCATTGATTAAAAAGCTAAAAAGGACAAGAATAAAAGTAGGTAACCAAAGGTCACTGAGGTTTCTAGAATGATAAAAACCACTACTCACATGTATTTGGGCAATTGTAAATGCAAGAAACTATAGTAAATGAATGCTTTACATGTCTTCTCCCATCTAGTATTCATAAAACGACTATTCAGTGTTGTTAGCACCAGATTATAGATGAGAAAATTGAGGATAGGAGCCCAGGGAAATAACTGCCCTAAAGAATGTGATTAATAATTGTTTGGAGCTAGAATTTCAACCAAGGACTGACTAATGCCTGAGCCTGACTTATCAAACATGTTACTCGTATCTCTAAGAAAAAGGAATCAGGCCATAGGCAACATCAATGACATAAGTGGGAAAGTAAGATTTCCTGAACCTTTGCCATCTGGACTGTGTTCGTTAACTTGCAACACATCTGCCTCAGGTGAAAAGGGTTGAATTCATTATACTCCTCCATTCAAGTGACACTGTCACCATGTGGGGCTACCTTCATGTTTTATTTATTTATTCTTTGGATCCCACTTTCCACTTCCATTGCCTTCCCCCCAAAGAAAACCTACCTAATGTGTGTGGTCTGTGAGGGAGCTTAGGACATTTCACCCCAAAATATGACTTCTTGGTATAAAGAATATTTTAAATTAAAGGTCCTTAGAGATCAACAGGCCTTGGAAGGGACTTTCCCTCTTTCTTCACAAAAAAACAGACCCATAAAAAGAATAATCATCTTAATATATTATAGGAAAGATGATCAAGAATGTAACCAAACCTGGCCCAAATCATTTTAAATATAATACCTGTCTCTCAGGTTAATTTAATTTGCAAAGAGAATCATTTACAAGTCAATCTCTTTTCCCCCACCCATTCATTTTCCCAAGTATCTTTTCATCCTCCCTAGTAACCATTTATTGCCCCTAAACAAAATTATCTATATTCCTTATCTCCTACTAATATCCTCTAAATACCTACTAAATACCCTCTAGATACCTACCATGTACCCTCTAAAATGAGGGTATATAAATTTCTGGACCTTATTGGGATACTGGGCAATCATTCTGCAATTCTCCCCATATGAATGGTAAATAAATCTCTTTCTCTTATTAATCTGCCTTATTGTAAGTTGATCTTTCAGCGAACCTTCAGGGGGTCAGGTGAGATGAGTTTCTGGTAGGCAGCATATAGTTGGGTTACTTTTTTAAATGCATTCAGCAAGTCTGTATCTTTTAAGTGAAAATTTTAATCTGTTTACATTCAAGATTATTATTGATATACGTGTGAGGGCTTATTCCTATCATTTTATTAATTGATTTCTGGTTGTTCTGTATATCCTTCATTCCTTTCTCTCTTATTGTTTATCATCGTGGTTTGGGGATTTTTCTGTTGTTTTAACTTCTGAGTCTTTTCCTTGTTTGTGTGTTTGATCAACCAGTGGTTTTTATATTTTTGTGTGTTTTCATGATGGTAGATATCGTTCTTTTGCTTCTGGTTGTAGACCTCCCTTAAGTGTCTCTTATAGGGCTGGTCAAGTGGTAATGAATTCCTTCAGCTTTTGCTTGTCTGGGAAAGACTTTATTTCTCCTTCATATATGAGGGATAACTTTACTGGGTATGATATTGCAGGGTGGCAGTTTTTTCTTTTAACACTTTTAAATATATCATCCCACCTGGCCTACTGAGGTTTCTGCTAAGAAATCTATTGTTAGTCTGATAGGTGTTATAAGTGACCAGACACTTTTCTCTTGCTGTTTGTATAATTCTCTCCTTGTCTTTTACTTTTCACAATTTGACTATGATATGTTGTGAAGATCTTTTTGAATTGTATTTATTTGGGGATCTCTGAGCCTCCTGTATCTGGATGTCTAAATATCTTCTAGACTTGGGAAGTTTTCATCTACTATTCCATTAAATAGGCTTTCCAATCCTTTCACTTTCTATTTCCTTCTGGGACACTGAAAATTGTAAAATTTGATCAATTTTTGGTGCTGCTTATGTCACTTATGCTTTATTCGTTTTTTTCTTCTTTCTTTATTTTTTCTGACTAGTTTATTTCAAAATATCTGTCTTTAAGTACTGAGATTCTTTCTTCTGTTTGATCTAGCCTATTGTGAAGATTTTGAATGTATTATGCATTTAATTCAACAAGTTCTTGACTTCCAGAATTTCTGTTTGGTTGTTTCTTAAGATATCTATCTTTTTGGTAGATTTCTCATTCATATCCTAAATTTAAATTTATTATCTCACATCTTTTGTGAGTCAGAAATTTGAGAGTTAAGTAGTTTGGATCAGAATCACTCATAAGTTGCAATTAAGCTTTCAGCCATGACCATGTCATCAGAAAACTTCACTGGAGCTGGAGGATCCTTTTCTGAGCTCATTCAACATGACTGTTGGAAGAAAGCCTCAGTTCCTTACTGGTTGTTGGCCAGAGGCTTCAATTCTTTTCTACTCAAGCCTCTTCATAGGACTATTGGAGTGTACTCATGACATATCGGCTAGTGATCAAAACAGATCATTAAGCAAGTGATCAAAACAGATCCTTCTTTCTTGAAAGATATTTTTGTTTGTATACAATTCTAGGGTGGCAGGATTTTTTTTTCCATTCAGCACTTTTTAAAAGTCTTTCCATTGTCTTTTGGCTTCCAGAGTTTCTGATGGAGGGTCTGCTATCAGTCTTATCTTACATCTTTGAAGGTAAGTGTCCTTTTATTCTCTGGCTGTTTTTAAGATTTTTTTTCTTTGATTATTATGTGCCTTGTGTGGTTTTCTTTGAATTTATCCTACTTGGCATTTGTTAAGGTTTTTTTGTTTTGTTTGTTTTGATTTGTTTTGTTTTTGTTTTATATGTGTCCATTCAATTCTTTCATCAATTTTGGAAAATTCTCAGACATTTTTCTTTATCTATTGTTTTGATCCCACTCTTTTTTTTTTCCTATTGGGATTCCAATTACACATTAGACATTTTTAATGTCTCTCAAGCCTATAATATTCTATTTGTTTTGTTTCACTAATCCCTTTTCCCCCTTTCTATATTTTTAGTTAAGTAACTTCTGCTGACTATTTCCTAGCTCTTTCTGTCTTCAGCTTTCTTCGGTTTACTGATAAACCCTAACAATAAGGTCTTAATTACAGATATTGTATTTTAGGTTCTGGAATATTCATTCTCTTTTTAATATATTCTATTTTTCTGTTGAAATTCTCCAACATTTATTCATTTTGTCCATAATTTATACTCTTTAACACATTAATCATAAATATTTTCCAATCCTTTTCTGCTAACTCCAATGTCTTGATCATCTCTGTGTCTGCTTCTATATTATTATTTTATGTCTTCATTATTGACATATTTTCCTTTTTCTTTGCATCCTTCTATTTTCTAAATTGCATGCTAGGCAATTTGGATAATACATTATAGAGATTCTATGTATAAAATGATCTCTTTCTTATATTTTACATATGTGTATGCATAGAGGCATAGAAAAACATCCAGCAAAATGTTGATCATAGTTTTCTACAGAATCTTGTCTGATGTTTTTTCTTTTAAAATATTTCTGCATTGCTTAATTGCTAAATACATAGATTAGCTTCATATCCAGAAATTTAATAACACTATATATCATCAATTTTTTAAATTATGCTTTTATTTCAACTATTTAGAGCTGATAGAGAGTAAAATGTAAACATAAACCTAGAAGTTAATGTTCATGTCTACTGCTTTGCCAAATCTTCTAATTGGTAAAAAAAAAATCTGTCAGGATAATTACTTAATGTCATAAACTCAAACTGTTGGTTCATTGATGTAATATTTAATTTTAAGCAGCTTTTTGAACCTCTTTGAGCATTAGAGAATCATCCAATTATCCAATAAACATTTGTTGAAAATCTAAATAACTTAAACAAAAATAGACTTTTCATTCCTTGGTGGAAATGACTAAAAGATAAGACTGGTTTAGTTAAAGGATTTAAGCTAGGAGTTGTTTAGAAAGTATGTTTTGAGATCACTTAAAGGCACCAAGTGGAATTTTATTCCCATATTTACTTTATTCTACTTGTATGTTTTAATTTTTAATTTAAGTATTTTAAGATCTCTTATTTCCCAGTAAATGAATCGACTGATTTACATTTAAGACTATCACTAACTCGAAATTCTGACCTCATGAGTCTCTTGATTGTTCTTTCTGGTATTAAATTTCTGTGAATAAACATTACTTGGGATGCTTATAAGCATTCAAGAACATCTGGCTTATAGTCTTAATAAAATAAGTCTTAAATTTTATAATTTTTTTAGTGAAAGCCCCCAAAAATTTGAGTCCTCTTTCCATCCCACTTATAAAAAATGAAATAATAATAGATAAGACATTAAATTATTTTTAAAAATTAAATACAAAAATATTCTGTGTTACAAAGAATATGAGATGTTAGATTAATGTAAATGGAATATTCCAAACTTTATAGCAATGGCTTAAACTAATCAGTCCTTCATTTGCATGAATAAGTTCTTTAATAGCTCTATATGCTCTGCTTTGGGAATCATTCTGATTCATTAGCTTCTTTCATCCAATGCTATTAAGTATCAATACTTATGCTCATTGGCATTGCCATCAGTTTTATATCAATCTAATTAGTATCCTTATATGTAGTCATGTTAATTAAAAAGGATGTCAAGTCTCAAAGATGGAAATTTTATTCTCTTCCATAGCATTTGGTTCAAGAATGACACATAGTTATGCATAAGTACAAGAATACAAATTCATCCTGCAAAGAGAAGCAAGTATTGAGAGGCATCTTGTTTCCCTGTCCCCTTTGTGAGGAAAGTAATCTTGTGGAGGAGGATTTACCCTGTTCTGCATCTGAGACACACAAAATGAGAGAAATTGTGGTTATTTTTTGATTTATGTGAACCAAATCATATAGTCCCTGCCCTAAAGTACAGGTATGCTTTTTAATCCCAAATAATCTAGGGTGTATATTTTTAAATAAAATTAAGTAAGTGATTTATGGATGTCTTCATTTGTTTTGTGCTTTTCATTCATTACTTTATTTACTGATTCATTGCTGGATTATTACTTGATTGATTCATTCATTCATGTGATGAATAAATATATAATGAATATTTACTAGAGAGATGGTATTTTCAAATGGTTGAGAACATGCATCATTGAGCCAGACAGCCTGGGGTTATATTCTGTTTCTACCACTTAATAGCTTTGTGTTTCAATTTCCTCCTCTGTAGAATTAGGATAATTTGGAAATTAATAATGGGAAAATATTAATAATAGTACCATTATTCATGGGTTCATATATGTTAAGGGCTTAGTCTGTCATGGGCTGTTATTGTCAGTCTGTCATTTTGTAAGTACTTAATAAATATCAGCTATTATGACGTGCTAAGTAGTGTAGACTCAGGTAGCACTTGGTACTTAGTAAAATAATAATTGAAACTTTTAAAAGCTATTTTTAATCCATTTTATACATTGTAAACTTTATAAATATTTCATTGTCATTATTAATCATTCTCATGTTGTATTTTCCACATAAATTTATCTGTCTGCACCAATATGCATGGAATTGTTTTATGGAAGAATTTTTTATCATTCTTTTCTTTTAGATTATGAATTTCTTGATTATCTTTATTCTTAAGATATTAAGTACCTCAATCCTTTCTATGATTTAAATGAGGAAATAAAAAATTATTTGCCAGCACACAAGCCTAGGCCATTGAAAGTTTTGTTCTGATCAAATGGAGCTTCTTTATCATAGTAGAGCTGGGAGGAAGGAGAAGGAATCACCAGGCCTCAGGGGAATCCAGTCAGAGCAAGCTTGTATCGCTTTATTGTATGTACATACTTCTGCAAGTAGTTCATTAAATTTCAGGCAGTAATGATCCAGGCCATGGCAAAATATGTAAATTATGTGCTGAAATGTTAATTTGGAGATTACATGAACAGCTTTTCTTTACAGGAGAGCAATCCAACCATGATCCAACCAAACATTCACAAACATCATCCAAGAACGTTATTGTCGGCATATCCCTGGCTTTGTTCTCTCTTATTTCCTATTTCCTTTTACCATGGTTTTCAAATATCTAGAATTGATCACATTTTATTATATTTGGCATCAAGCAGATTCCATTTTAATAAACACATCTTAATTTGAAAATGAATTTAAGAAAATCTATGACACTCAGTTGGACATCTAGTGGTGTGCTTTGAACCACAGAGCAAATCCAAAATTATTCAGGGACATTCTGAATAGCCAAATAAAACTAGACTGATATCATAATAGTTTGTTCCACTCTTGCTATATTTCCAAAATGTAGTCATAGTTGTCAAGAATCTTGCTATTTGGTGAGTTATACTTTAGAGGGAGTCCATGTGAAACTTTCCAATCTTCTTATGAAAATATTAGTAAAGGCATCATGAGTAACAGTGGCCATTATGCTGAGACATTCATTACTATTTTGATGAAAGTTCTCCATGGTTCTGTCTCAGACATTCAGTAAACTAATAAACATAGTGTTAAATTTGGCTGACTAAAAAGTTTCACTTTTTGAAGAATATTTTAAGAATAGTAGTGTATTAGTCAAGGTTCTCCAAAGAAACAGAACCAATAGATTATCTATCTATTAATAAATGTGTGTGTGTGTGTGTGTATGAAGAGAAAGAGAGAGAGAGATTTATTAAAAGGTATGGGCTCACATGAGTTGGGAGGTTAAGAAATCTGCTACCTACAATCTGAAGAACCAGGAAAGCCAGTGGTATAGTTCTAGTCCAAGTTCAAAAACCTCAGAAGCAGTAGCACTGATGGTGTAAGTCCCAGTTCAAGGGCAGGAAAAGATCAATGTCCCAGGTTATACAATTAGGCAGAGAGCAAATTGTCCCTTCCTTTGCCTTTTTGTTCTATTTGGGCCTTTAAGAGCTTGGATATGTCCACCCACACTGAGGAGGGCAATCTTTTTACTCAGTCTACTGATTCAAGTGCTAATCTCATCCAGAAACATCCTCACAGACACTCCAAGAAATAATGTATAGCCAAATACCTGGGTACCTCGTGGTCCAGTCAAGTTTACACATAAAATTAACTGTCATAGATAGATAATGATACTACCTTGACATTAGCAAATATCTAAGCTTTCTGGTAAAGAGCTGTTTAGAAGGACGTCAGATAATGAGTACATTTTATTTGTAATAATATCCTGATGGGAAAGATAGGCTAAGCTGATCATTTATTTTGATTAATTCACACAGAGATGTGAGAAAATGACTCAAGAATTATATAAAAAGGAAGTAGTCTCTCCAAATACATGCCTTAAAAAGATTACTCTTGCACGTGGGAAGTGGATCATTTGAGGAGCTCAGTTCTAGAGAGAAAGAAATCAATTAGGCAACTCTCGAAGATTCCCCAGGCAAGAAACGGTTGAATCGTCATCCAAACATTTTTGTCGAGATTGGCAAACGTTTCTGTAAAAAGCCAGACAGTAAAGGTTCTAGGTTTTTCAGGCCATGCAGTCTCTGCTGCCACTCCTTAACTCCACCATTGTAATGTGAAAGCAGCCACAGATAACACATAAATGAGTGTGTATGGCTGAGTTTCAATAAAACTGTATTTATAGACCCTGAAATTTGAACTTTATGTAATTTTTGTGTCACAAAATGTTCCAAAATTTTTTTTCAACCACTTAAAATGTAAAAATCATTCCTAGCTTTTAGGCCATATAAAAATAAAAATAGGCAGCAGAATAGGTTTGGCCCATGGCTACAGTTTCTCCGAATCTGCAATAGAGCCAGTGGCACTAAAGAAGAGAGAAAGGAGCTTGAGTGACATTTAGGAAACAGAATGTATAGGAGTTGGATTAATTTCACGTTGGAGACTGAGGGAGAGAGCATGGCCTCGGATGGGTCGCAGCATTCTGGCCTGGTGAAACAGTGGTGCTCTTCATTGATGCAGAGATCCAGAAGAGGTAAGCTGGGCCGCAGGAGGGAGCTAAACCTGAGATTTAGACTTGCTAAGTTGATATGTCAACAGGATATACAAAGGGAAACATACTTGAAGTTCTTCACCTTTTGAGCATTGGTAGTGAAATAAAAGAGAAGTGAAGTCTTAGAAAGCAAACCTCAAATTGCGAATCTTTTTATTCGAATGACTCACAAACGTAGATAAAATCTAGAAAATATTTTTGTTGTTGAAATTTTAATTCTACTTTTTATTTATTTGCTTTGTTTTTTTATTTCAAAGTATTACAGGGTACAAATAATTTTGGTTACATGAATTATGCTAGATTTTTTTTAATAGTTACTCTAACTGATATGCTTTTGCTGTCTAATATCACAAGTTGAAGATATTCATATTTGAGATGAATAAAATGTTAATAAGGAAATCTCTGTGCTTGAGGCCAAGAACAAACAATGCTAAATAGCAAATAATGCATCGGTTCATCAGGGAAGAAATGGAGGACAAACCAGGGAGCACAAGAGTGGTTTCCCAAGGAGGGAGACAAGACTGGCTGACTGTGGTTGCCAGATTACTTTTGCTGAGTAACGGAGAGAGCCAGGCAGAGATGGGGCAAGCCAAAAATCACCCAAAGCATCCCACATCAGAGCTACCACAGCCCTTTCCTAAGCAAGGTTCACGGGGCAAGGCCAGTTAATAGCTGGCCTCTCACTGGTTCCCAGGGATATTTAGAGCTGTTGCTAGCTAACTGAGTATGTATTAGGTTAAACCATCCTTGTATACCTGGAAAGAATTTAAATTATTTTATATAATAATTTATTAATATGAAATATAAATGAATCTTTGTATAAAAATTTATATATCTGTGTTTGAATTGGAAAAGAGCATGATTATCTAGTAAGCTAGCTAACTAGCTTAGTGATATATGGGGTGTGTGTGTGTGTACGTATATGTATATATCAGTAGATTCAGGTGGCTAATATTTCAGGATTTTGCATCTAAATTTATAAGTAAAATAAAACTGTAATTTTTCTTTCTAAGATTATTATCTGGTTTTGCCGTCAAGGTTTACCTCCCTCATAGAATAAGTCAGGAAGCATTACCTTTTACTCTATTCTATGGATGGGTTTATATACTATTGAAAATATATGTTACTTGAATATTTGGAACAATTCACCAGTAAAAGCATTCTGATTGAATTATTTTCATGAGTATATTTAAACTATTGATTGAAATAATGTTTATAAGGCAAGTTATTCATACTTTTTGAGTAAGTTTTGGCAATTTATGTTTTCTGCAAAAGTAACTATCCAAGTTTTCAAGTTTGTCATAAAATGTTTTATTAGTCTCATAGTATGCTTTAATCTCATGATTAGTTGGATTCTCTCTTTAAAATTCTTAATTGCTACTTAATGTGCATCCAGGTAGGAGAATATCTGGAACCCAGAAACATTTCCAATGATAAAAATTATTAGACAACTTTAGTACCATGCAGGCAAAACCATTGTGAGTTAAGATGCCTCAGAAATGAAGGCTTGTATCATCACATCAGGTAAAAAATCTTGCCCAGATAAGGTATTTACTGTGTCCCAACATCATGGAATGGATAGTTGAAGAATAAGTTATAGATACTTACCATGGCCTTTGATCTTTTACAGAAATGAGGACTGTGGTATCCAAAATCATTTCCTTTTTTCTTGTTATGTCATATATATATAATGATTCATTAATTCAGGAATCCATTATTCAGGAGTATATTTTGTATATTCATTAATTTTTCTTTTCCTTTTTTCCCCTATTGTCTTCACTTTTTACTCTATTTTATTTCTTCATATGTTAACATCCATGAAATATGTGTATGTACATTTTTGTACATGTTGACATCTCAGAAGTTTGACTCTATCTTACAACTAATGACATGTTACAGTTTATTGACAGTATTTCTTTTTTTTATGTGGAACAACCTTGATAATGATGCATCTTATAAATGATAAAGTCTTAGATTTGTTCAATTCAATAAATAGGACCTATTGGTAGTGGCTAACTTTATAATCTCATATTAAAAATTATAGAAAATCAAGATGGAATTGTTATTGTGATGGAGAAGATATAAACATGACTCGGTCAGTAAATGAGACCAAGCCTGTCCACTAGGAGAGAGTGTGAGGGTGTTCTCTTTTATGAGGTCAAGTTGTGTTATGGTAGACTGGTGTGTGCAACACATGCTATTAGAGTTTGGAAGACTGAATATGGGAGAAGGATAAATGTTGGGCAATCAATACTAGACTACAGTGGACATCTGTCATATGTGTATGTCTGGAATCATTTGCTTTTCCAGTCATTGTGAATCCTTCCTTCTTCAGGCAAAACCCTAAAACTACATTTTCCAGACATTTGGCAGTGCACAGGTGACTGGCTTCCACTAAGTGGATGCACCAAGAAACAAAGAGGTCAGAGGAGAGGAAAAAAGTTTCAAACAACTCATGTGGTAAGGAGGAAATACTGTAAGTTACAAGTGGAAAGACTGATGTGATTATCAAAACCATGCTGAAGAACGAAAACCTCATTTCTTCAGATGTAGAATCATTTCAATGATCTCTCGTTTGGAATTCAGGCTATCGAGTTGTATGATGGGGATTATTTCAAGCTGGAGATTAACGAGATAGGAATGGCAGAAAGTCAGAAGATACTAAGTCTAGGGCTCTGGGAAAGCAGTTTATTTATAGGGTGTAGGATAAAGCTATGGGCTGGAAAGTTAGAAACAAATGGGATGGAGAGGAACTTAGGAAAGCTTAGGACAATAAGCAAACATTGTGATAGGAAAAAAATATAAAACAAAAGACATTTACACACAAATACTGTATAAACAGCTTGTTTTAGAGACTCCCCCCACCCCCAGTGTCAGGGATTACCCTTCTATTGGTTGTCCACTTTTTTGCTCTTATTACCACTGGGTCCTGAAAGACACACACGCAGGGACAGGTCAGCCCAGGAAAGGAAAAGAAGTCAATGGCAAAATTTTCCTTTTCCTCTGTCATTTTGGAACTGTCTCCCATATGGTTCCTAAGGGGAAATTTTGCCCACTGTTTTCTCCTCTATTTACACATAAAAATTCAAACTGAACAAAGTCTCTAGAGGTCATGCCCATTGCAGTAGTTGGTTTCACCTACTAGATTCCCAGAAAAGCCCCTGAGGATCCATGCTCCCCACTTTTGCAGTATTTACATTGAACTTGGCATTGTATAACAGTTGAAGCACAGAGTTGTTTAAGTTTACAGAATGCCTTCCTAGAATAAGGTCAGAACAAAGCACAAAGATCCATCTTAATTAATTTCTGCTCCAAACTGCTTTTATTCAACTAAAGTGTGGCCCATTTAAAAAAAAGAGGTTTCTCCCATTGAGAGTTGGAATCTATGTCTTCTCCCTGCATATCTAAGTGGGTTATGTCACTGTTTTAACCAACAGAATACAGTGAAAGTGGCAGTTCTGGGCCCAGGACTTAAGAAACTGACAGCTTTCATTCCTCTGTCCTGGAACACTTGCTCTTGGCCGCTCTTGGCCATCTGAACCTCCATGTAAGAAGTCCTGGTACTGCGCTGCAGAAACCACTTGGTGAGGTCCTGACTTCGAGGCAGATGCCCTGTGCACTGCTTATCGACTTGGCTGAGTCTGGTGAGACAGAACACTCTGGCACTCAGCAAGTTATATGAAGCAGGTTTATTACATAAAGATAGACAGCAAGAAACAGAGGAGCTTTAGGATCCACTGTAAGCTGGTCCTCCAAGGCTCAGCAAAGCTGCCTGGGGTAGGTAGATGGAGTCCTAACTGGGAGTGGCCCACTTGCACCACAGCTGAAGGACACTGAAAGGCAACCCACCCCAGGTCATACACTTCAGGTGCAGCAGGACTCACTGGGAGAAAGTTTTGAAGAACATCCTGCTTCCTGGGGAGAGAGGAACAAAGCCCAGGCTGTCCCAGGCAGTTTTTCCCTAACTCAAGATGTCACATTCCCCAGGAGGGACAGGAACAAGGCCTGGGCTGTTTCAGGCAGTTCCTCTCTATCTCACAATGCTGTGTTCTCAGCAAATTCTACAGTTATTCTTGAGAACTGCAAGCAAGAAAGCCGGGAGAACTGGGTCAATTCAAGGCCACCTAGGGGACTGTCTTGCACCAACACTACATGAAAAGGCACCCAGCTGAACCCAGTCTCCCAGCCTTTTCTTCCAAGACTCCAAGTATATGAATAGGGGTATCTTGGACCTTCCAGACCAGCCCAAGCCACCAGCTGAGTACCACTGAATGACCCCAAGTCAAGAAGTACCCAACCACATTATGCCCAAATGCCTGAAACACAACACCATGGATATACAAGCTGTACAGGTTTATGGCCTGGGAGCAATAGGCCATACCATACAGCCTGAGTATGTAGCAGGCTGAACCATCTAGGTTTGTGCAAGTACACTCTGTGATATTTGCACAATGATAAAATTGCCCAACAATGCATTTTGCAGAATACATCCCCATTAAGTGATGCATTACTGCAATTATACAGTTTTGTTTACACCACCAAATTTTAGGATAGTCTGTTACACAGTCATAGATCATCAGAATAAAAGTATGGCTGAAAAGGTGCTTGTAAATACTATTTTTATAAATCTGCCATAATTTCTCCCTAATTTACTTCGTAATTTTAGAGCTACCTTCTGTTCTTTTCGGTGAGTACTTTAAGAATTGTTGTCCCTTAAGCCCCTCTGTTAAGGAGCTAATGAGCTGGCAACATACGCTTATGCTCATTTGGGAGTTCCACACTGGTGAAGCAGTAAAATGAATAAGTTTTTATTAAAATATAATATAAAATACAAATCTTCCTCTGCTATCTCATGGTCGCTTCTATTCTATTAATAGTAAGTGAAGCATTGACATTCCTGCATTTTATACTTACTAGGACACGTTTTGGTTTTGCACATTTTTAAAATAGAAGGGTAAGCCCCACAGTGGCTGCACTCCAAGCTCCGTCCACCTAACGCCTACTGGGCAGAGTGGGTGAAGCTATTTGTGGATCTATAAAGCGTTTGGGCTCCTCCTGGGTAAAATGTGGCATTTGAATTATAAGACCATTATCATTAACAATTGGCAGGAGGCTGCTCTGATTTCTCCCGGGGAGATTACAGGCCTTGCAGGATGTTTCTTTAATCACCATGCTGCCCTCACCTGAGAGAGGCTTGCGCTGCTTGAATGGGAGCCCACTCAGCTCCCTGAGGCCCCAGCATCCCTTCGCTCTGAGGAGCAGGAGCATAGTCTAGGGCGAAGAAACGAAATGCCTTTGCCAGACAAAATGGTTATGGCAGTGGGTGAGTATTACCTAGAATATTGCTTCAGGGGAATTAAATATAAGAAATGTCATAGAAGGAAAAAGGGACACAGTTAGGTCAGCTTCAGCCAACAGCTTAATCAGTCTGTGCACACACCCTAGACATTCTTGTTCAGCACCTGTGACCCACCTCTGAGTTGACATACCTAGCTACGCAATGTCAACCCGCTTTTATTTAGTAAACTAACAACAGCTGTAATTACAGAATGCCTATTGTATGCTAGCACTCTAAATACTTTCGTTCATTTAATCATTGTAGTAGTTCTATAAATTGGTATTTTTTATCATATTGATGGCCAATCTGAGGCTGCAGGAGGCTTAGCAGTCTGCCCAGGGTTACCCAGTTATGAAATGGCATAAATAGCATTCAGCCACTTTCCGATACAAAAGTTGCTCTTCTCTCTACATCTGTACACTAAATTGATATGACAGGCCTGGAATTCACATGCTTTAAAAAAACCAAGCAAATAAACAATGAACTAGAAAGGTAAGAGTATTGGAAGAAAGTATATTGCCGTGACGAGGATTCTAAAAGGGGTATTTACCAGTAAGGAGACAGCGATCCAACATTGAAATAAACACTTGAAAAACACAAAAATGGTAAAGAATAAAAATATACTCTAGTAAAATGCTTACTAGTGTCCAGGACTCTCCAAAGTGCGCATGTATTAACCCACTTCATCCTCCACAATGACGCCATGAGACGGGTATTGTGAATAGACCCATCTTACAAACAAGGGAGCTGAGGCGTTGAGAGGTTAAATAATACGCCCAGGTTTATACATCTGGCGGGAGTGAAGCCAGGCTCTAAGTCAGGAACCTCGCTTCAGAGTCCAGCCCCTTAATCCGGAATGCATTGGCTGGCGTCGGAATCCTGCTTCTGCCACTCTCTAATTTTGTGACACTACTTAATTTTTCAGAGCTGTGTTTTCCTCATCTGTAAAATAGGGATGATGACATTCAACTTATGGAATTGCTGTGAGAATTACACACTGCTGCCTGGCCCATGGCAGGTTCTCAGCAAATGTTAGTACCTTCTAAATTCCTGACTATTTCCCCTGTTTCTCCTCTCCTTTCTCTCTGATTCTTGCTCTTCCCTCGTCCTCTCCCCACTTGGTTCATAGCGGCTGCCTCATGTGCTTCGGTGCTGTTTGCATCCACAACGCAAAGTGCTGGCGTCCTGCCTTCCAGCGGGGGGGTGGTGCCAACAGCAGCAAGGGCGGAAACTTTGTGACACTCAGCTCTTCCTCCCCCTTCATCCAAGGCAATGCCACAAAAGGTCACTTCAGTACGAAGTCTGATTGAGGCCTTGGGGTGAGAAAATAGCTGTTGCTCTAAAGATCGAAACTAGTCCAGTGGAGAGTTCAAGCAGGTCCCTGCAGGAAAGGCTGGTACCAGAACTGGGGTTGTTCCAAGACTGTCTATTTGGTGACAACGCCATTGTCATAAAGTCTGCTTTTGGATTTGTCTCCATGAGGCCCGTAGAACCAGAGCTGAGGAAGCATCAGCTGGGCTGGCACAGCCCTTATTTCTTTCATATCCCCCTTGTCAACAGTTTGAAAGTGAGATGGCTAATTTTGTGCCTGACAAGAAAGGACGGATCATTTTCTCGGATGCTGTTATCAGCAGAGTCAGAGCTGGTACACTCTCTGAGGGAGTCCCTGAACCACAGGTTACTGGCAGACAGACAAACACTCGCTGACAGCCATTTGTGACCAACTATGAAACACCATCTGCTGTGGTCGAGGGAGGAACAGCTCCAGCAAGTTGAGAGCATTGTAGAGCCGCTTCCCTGTGTTGACTCAGGGAAGCCCGTAGGTAGCCCTAATGGAAAACCGATTTTGTACTCCTGGATTATATATATCATCCAGATTTGTACATATATAAATTTTAGAATGCTGATGTTTTTGTAGAAGTAAAAAGAGTCAAATTCATCTTCATAGTAAAATGCAAACATTAAACCACAGTATCCAGCAAAAGCAATACTGTGAAGTAAATACAGGCGAAAACTGAACAGAGATCCTTTGGAGATTTGTGCTTAGACATCAAATTGTGCTTAGACATCATCAAAAGGACAACAAAGACTGGATTGGTATGTCCTTGATGTTTTAATATGAGATTTTAAAAAAATCTTATTATTCTTCCACTGGGGGTGGAGCTGACAATTTCTGGAAGGAGTTCTACTTTACAATTCAAAATGATTGTCAAGAAAAGTACTGTTATTTATCATGAATAATGAAAACATTATTCAGAAGCGAAAGATACTTTCCTGGGAGGAAAGGCTTCAGGTCTTTAAGATACTTAGGAAAAGGGAGTCTTCTTGCTCATTAACTTTAATAAGGCACACAGCCAAAGGCGTAAGCCAACCCTGTCCCTCTCTGGTTGAAAGTCTGGGCTTTCATTTTTAGGAGTCTTAATAGTCCTGTCTCATGATTAAGTAATGAGAGCTGGCATCAAAATATCTGAAGTTTAGCTGATCTTGCATTTATTCTTATAGGCCTACGGAAGATCGTAAAACAAATGTTTTAAAGCCAAACATACAAGCAAATTAGATAGAGAGAAAGAAGGAGACAGACAGAAACATACATGCTTTCACAGCAGAAAAACACTGTGACTTACTGGCTCAGGGGGCTTGGCAGGGGTTACAAGGTTTGCTAGAGAGAAATACTTAATACAGTTTAAAATATCTGATTTCTGTAATCCAGCTTTCAACTGAAAAGTCAGTCTATGACTTCGTTCTGCTTAAAACCTATCGGAATGTCCACGCTTACGTCTTTTCAAAGTTTTTAAGATGGAAGAGATCGTGGATGTGTGTCCTTGCATTTTAATCTCCTAGAACAGAAGAGGAGCTGCTGTTCTGAAGCTGAAATCCAATAACCTGGAGTGAAGACTCCAGATTGTCCCTGAAAAAATCTATGCCCGGGAGGGAGAGGAGGGGCAGAAGTGGCGGTCCAGGCCTTTATGAATCCCATTACACCAAAGCGTGGGTATGACCTGTGCATGGGAACATAACACATCGGTGATGGAGGATAAGGAAAAAAGATTTTAAATGTGCTTTCACTTATGGCCGTGCAATATGAAAAACAAATCTAAACATTTGTCTGTAGAATCAGGTGATGATTGGCTGTCTGCTGTCTCAAGGGGAGCAGGGAAATGGTCCATGCACCTGCCACCTAATTCAGTTTAAAACCTGACACATTTACCAAGAGTGGGCTGGCATAATGAAGTTCATTCAGGCTGTCACTGGAGTCAATAACTTATCCCCAACTGCTTTTGTTTCAGCAGCGGCAGTGCCTCTGATCGGGCTGAGGTACTTATTCAAGTAAAATTTATTTTCAATTGCCAGCCATAATGCCAGGGGCACAAGCCTGGCTTTGACAGGACCTTTTGCTCAAGGCTGCACTATTGTTAAAGTTTGTGTCCATTGTTTGGGGTCTTTGATCTGTCAAAGCCGCTTAACAAGCTGGTTAAAAACTGTTTCAGATAACAGGTGTGTCCTTTGAGGACACAGGGACATTTTTCAACTCCTTTAAAAGACTGGTTTAAGGACTGACTAAAATTTACAAGCTGGTTGGTGGTGATATATGTAAAGCACTTTTAAAACAAGAAAGTGAGATTTAATTTCTTTACTTCCTTGGATTTCTGCAACAAACAGTCTTTTTGAGTGAGAGATTTAAGAGACATGTTTGTTTTTTAAATCAAGTCGAGTGTTAAATTATCTGCATGTAGATTGGTATGGAATTAGGGCCAAAGCTCAGCGCACAGTAGAGGAGTGAGAGGCGGCTGCAGTGCCCACGGCAAGGCCAGTGGTCGGGGCACGGTCAACCAATTACACCTGAAGATTTGGAAGTCTTCTAACTTCCAGAAAGGGCAACTTGCCAGCAAAAGATGCTAGGCGCACATTGAGACAGTTGGAAATGTACTCCTTTTCCTAACTCTCATGCCAGAAAAGCTAAAATTAGATATTACAGAAGTTCTCTTTGGGGGCCAAATTATTTCTTCCTATTCGTCCCAGAAACACCCCCATGTTTATCTGAGGGAAATGCACTCGGCTGCCACTTTTCAAGTCTATCACAAACTGTCTTACTCCGTCTCGTCTATGGCAGTCATTTTGTTTTGGCTGAAGATTAATGGGGCAAAAAGAGGTAGGGCTTGAACCGGGGGACACAATTGGGTCATTTACACTATTCATCTGCATAAAGCTGCTTCCAGTTCACCAAACCCTCTTTGGGAAAGAGCAGAAATTAGAGTGAGTCTTAACTCTGACTGCAAACCTCGGTCAAATGCCTTCCACTGAACACCTAACGTTCTAGATATTTTTTAATTGGGCCAGAAATCAGAAGGTAAAAAGCTAAACAGCCTAACAGTGTCTTTTTAGTTCAAAACCATCTCTGAAGGAAGGAATCAAAAAAATTAACTTAAAATAAATATGGTCATTCGTTTTCTCCCTAAAAAGTTAAGTCTGAATGCAGCTATTATACCTGAAGAAGTTCTTTAGTGCTCTTTAAAAGAGGAGATTAAAAAAGAAAAAAATAGGAAATTTGTATTTTAAAAAAATCTTTTAAAATTCTTATTCTCCACAAAACAAAGCAAAATGAAACAGAAAAAGTAGAAGGGATGTTGTAAATGTGTTTACTACATGTAAAAAAGCCCTTACTACATACAAGAAAGTTCTTACTACACGTAAATGTTTAATATATTATCAAAACATCCTCAATCAATGGGAAAGGGAAGAGAGAATCAATGAATCATTTTGGGGAACGCAGTTAGTTACGTAGGGAAAAAAACAATTTTGGTTCTTACCCTGCACCGTACTCAGAAGTAATTCTCAGGTGGAGGCACGCATGGTAGCTCAAGCCTGGGTAGAGATTGTTTAAAATTGGCCAAGATATTTGATTCTCTAAGCATCAGTTATAACTGTTACTCTTTCATAAAATGGGGGCAAACATGGCTACCTGAAGAGAATGGTTTGAGGATTAAATATGATAATTTTTAAAAAGTAAGTTTGGGCCTCGGTTAGCACTCTTTTTTTAATTTAGTCTCATTATATAATTTCTAATATAAAAGAACAATGAATATCAATTGTCTTGGTACTGGAGGCCTTGACAAAAGCATGCAAGTAATGAAGAGTAAACGAATTCATGGATATCACTACATATTTATAAGTCCTCTATGTGTTAAAGAAAATAACCAAAATTAAGAGACAAAGGACAAACTAGAAGAGATATTTTTAAGAAATTATTTACCACTTTTTACATGAACATCTCACAGATTAATTAGCAAAATACTAGCATTCTAACAGACAATTCAGTAAAAAACATAAATCAATAATTCCCATACAAAGGAAATATTATATTTTGATAATTGTAATACCAGAGTCTAACTTCTACGAGGCCCAGGAACTTTGTCAATATTGTTTACTGTGGCATCTCCAGGATCTAGGGTAGAACCCAACACATAGCAGATATCCCTTGCCAAATCTTCATTATTTAATAGGAAAACATTCTTCTTTGCTATCAAAAAACCACAGTTTTAAGCAAGTAGAGAAGAAAACAATACTAAGTATTTAAAAAGCTGTATACACACAACTGTTTATTCAAGCTGACTTATACAGAGGAACACTGAGGAAAGTTAAATACACAGATATGAGAAGAAAGGCAAGTTTTCATCGTATAAAAGGAAAAAAATAATTCTAATTTTTCTCCTTACAAAATTTATTTTAAAGACAGACAAAAAAAATGGTTCTGATTTAAACATTCTATTTGAACTTCTATAAACCTAAAGGTATAAAACACTCGGCATGGGCAGCTTTGCAACTTTCCTAAGAATTGGATTTAGGATGAAACTAAAGAGATGTCAGCCGGGCACTTAATAGCAACTTTTTTTTCTTTAATCCTTTTCTATCTCAAGAATAGGTCAGAACTATCACTCACATGTGCTCGTATCAAAGGAATGTTGAAATTTTTTCTTCCCTGTTTAACCTCCTCCTCATCCCCATTTCACTCCTTCCTGCTCACCTAATACCCTCCACCAAAAATAAATAAATATGCAAATAAACAAGCAAGCTCCCTTTTATTTGGAATAAGCGAGGACAGACAGAAATCAGTTCACAGAAAAGGAGGCAGAGGGTCCACAAAAATATTAAAGGGCTTCTGACCAGAACACAATGGGAAGGCGTCCTGTGATCTCAGGCAGCGTGGTCCTCTGCTCAGCTTCTCCTCCACATCTGCCCTTCCTGAGTGGTTAGTGGACAAGCCTGCGCCTACCCAGGAAGCTAAAGAATGGCAGGGTGGCCCTACTGAGTTGCGTAGTGTTATGGTTTGGTGTCCCCTCCAAAATTCATATTGAAACTTAATCCCCATTGTGGTGGTGTTAAGAGTGGGGCCTTTTGGGGAAGTGATTAAGGCCTGAGGGCTTTGTCTCAGGATTAGTGACTGGATTAGTGCCTTATAAAAGGGCTAGGGGAACTGGCTTAGGTCCCTTTTTGCCCTCTTGTCCCCTCTGCCATGTGAGGACACAGCGTTCATCCGTCTTGAGGATGCAGCAACAAGGCACCATCTTGGAAGTGGAGACCAGGCCCTCACCAGACATCAAGTGCTAAAACTTTCATCTTGGACTTCCCAGCCTCCAGAATGGTGAGAAATAAATTTCTTTTCTTTGTAAATTATCCAGTCTAAGGTGTTTTGTTATACTAGGACAAACAGACTAAGACAAATAGTGTCTCCCTCCAAAATTCATTTCTACCTGGAGCCTGTGAATGTGATCTTACTTGGAAATAGGGTGTTTGCAGATGCAATCAAGTTAGAATGAGGTCATACTGGATTATAGTGAGCCCTAAGCCAATGGCTGGGGATTTACAAGAAGAGGGAAATTTGGACACAGAGGCACACAGAGGGAGAAAGCCACGTGAGGATGGAGGCAGAGATTGGAGTTAAGCTGCCATAAACCAAGGAATGCCTGGGGCCACCACAAAATGAAAGAAGCAAAGAAGGATCCGGATTTTTCTCTAGAGCCTTTGGAGGGAGTGTGGCCCTGCCAACACCTTGGTTTCAGACTCTGAGCTCCAGAACCAAGACAGAATAAATTTCTGTTTTTCTAAGCCAGCCAGTGTGTGACACAGCCAGTGTGACAGCAGCTAGTACTAGTACTTATACAGAAACTAGCACAGTGGGTCTCAAGGGAACGGAGACATTATGTAAACCTGCTGCCGATATCTAGGTCTTCACCCAAAGAGGTCCTGGAACTTGCATTGTTGGGAGACCTGGTGGAGAGCCAGATTGGAGTCAAGGTCCTAGCTGTGGATGACACGCTGGCCTGGGTGCTCTCTGTGCATAGCCCCCAGAACCCCACTGAAGGTGGCAGCGGCTGAAGGTTGGGGCGAGGGTTTAGGGATCATAGCAATCTCTCACCCCCATGACTAACAAAAACCATCTCTAGTGCTGCATTGCTGGCATTTGCTGCTCTCATTGGTAGATGAGGAGCTGTGCATTATCCTTACCTGCCTTCCACTTGCTCTCAAACAATCACAGGTGAACAGAACACACCAGAACCTTAAGAACATTTATTCTAAGGCCCTCCTTTCACAGAGAAGGGAACAGGCTCAGAAGAGTTAAGTGCATCACCCCAAGTCACACAGCTCTGGGGCTGCAGAACTGGCACTGGAACCTTGTTCTCCTGACGGCGGATCTCTTTCTTCAGCCAGGAAATATCTTCCTTATGTCTCTATCATTCAGGGTTCTGATCCGAGTGCTCAAAAGACATAAAACAAATAAAGAGACAGTCTCTGCCCTTGAGTTAAATTCTGGAATTTACAGAATCAGTTCTTTCAACGTCTATTTCTCTCTCTGTGATGACGCTTTGCGAGGGCAGGAGTCGAGTCTTTCTTTACTGATCATTCTGTTTTGGTCAGCGTTCCCAAGAGAAACAAAAGGAATAGGATATATAGGAAGAGTGGGAGAGAGGCAGACATTTATTTTAAGGAATTGGAAAGCCTGAAGCTTGCAGGGCAGGCCGGCAGGCTGGGAACTCAGGTAGGATTTCTGTGTTACAGCTGTGAGGCAGAATTCCTTCTTTAGGTACCAGTGGAGTTTGCTCTCAAGGCCTTTGACTGATTGGATGGGACCCACCCATACTGTGAGAGTAATATTCTCCTTTACTTAAAGTCAACTGATTGTACTATTAATCATGTCTACAAAATATTTTCATAGCAACATCTAGATAGTGCTTGATGCAACAGCTGGGCACCACAGCCTACCCTTGTTGACACATAAAATTAACCATCACACATCCCCAGCAGCTAACCTATATATTCTGGTTCCCATAGTCTGGATTTCTCTAGCTTCCATTTGTCCTTCAGGTCACAGCTCATTTGTCACCCCTCAGTGGAGCCCTCCCTGGCTCCCATTGCTAATGTTAATTAGCCAAGTCAAACTCCAGTTGTCATGCTGTTTGGTTTTCTTCACACCTCTTATCGCCACG
>CAUYRT010043771.1:0-113190 GCA_963574885.1 Lepilemur ruficaudatus
GAAACCAGCCTGAGCAAGAGCGAGACCTCGTCTCTACTAAAAATAGAAAGAAATTAATTGGCCAACTAAAAATATATAGAAAAAATTAGCTGGGCATGGTGGCGCATGCCTGTAGTCCCAGCTACTCAGGAGGCTGAGGCAGAGGATCGCTCGAGCCCAGGAGTCTGAGGTTGCTGTGAGCTAGGCTGACGGCACTGCACTCTAGCCTGGGCAACAGAGCGAGACTCTGTCTCAAAAAAAAAAAAAATTATGGTAAAATATATACAATATAAAATGTACCATTTTAATCATTTTTAAGCATACAGTTCAGTGGCGTTACATACATTCACATTGTTGTGCAACCATCACCATTTAGCTACAGAACTTTTTCATCTTCCCAAACTAAAACTCTGTACTCAACAAACATGAACTCCCCCCCCTCTCTCCCCTCAACCTCTGGTAACCTCTAATCTACTTTCTGTCTCTGTGAGTTTGACTACTCTAGGTAGCTCATATACGTGAAATCACAGTATTAATATTGTCTTCTTGTATCTGGCTTATTTCACTCAGCATAATGTCTTCAAGGTTTATGTTGTAGCATGTGTCAAAATCTCATTCCTTTCTAAGGATGAATAATAATCCACTGTATGTATATATACATTTTTTTTTACCCATTCATCCATTGATGGACATTTGGGCTAATTTCACCTTTCGGTATAGCCTGCTAGTTTTTATTAATGGTTTTCAATAGGACTTAAAAGTCGTGCTTGCTCCACAACAGAAGGGATAAAGAACATTTATGTGACAGTGAAGATTCACAGAGATCTCAAACTAGTAGAGTTCAAATGTGGATGAGACTCATAATTGTCCTTCCGTATCCACTCTCCTTTCTTCTACGGGAATGTAACTCTCAGAAATTTTAGATTGCATTTCCCGCACGCTCTTGTAATTAAGTGTGGCCACATTCTGGCTACTGGAATATGACTAGACATTGATTAGTGTGATTTTCAAATCATGCTTTGAAAAGGAAGAGGCATGCCTCCCCTTCCCCTTTCCTCTTCTTGCTAGCTGGAATGCAGATGTGATGGCAATTGCTAGAGCAACCATCCGGGAGCATGAGATGAAAGCTACATGTTAAGGAAAGCAGAGCAACAAGACAGAAGGAACCCTGGCTCTCAGCCTATAAAGCTATTGCTAAAGTCTGGATTATTTATGCTCAGACTGTTACATGAGAGAGAAATAAGTCTCTATCTTGTTTAAGCCACTATTATTTTGGGTCTCTCCAATTCAACAGAGAAACCTCTAAATAGACCAACTAATATTTCAGTCAATGCTGAGTTACCTAATAAGCAAAATTATGTTTTTGTTTGTCTGTTACTGTGTCATTTAGATACAGCTGGTGGATTTTCCCCAAATTTGTAGAGTATGTTTTATGGTCAGACTTAGATAAAGTCCACATGACGTACCCAAAATTCCCTTGTAAGGGACACCTCATAAAAGGTGAAGTCATCATCTAGAGAAGCAGCCCAGATTTCCTATACAACGTGCCCACCTCTATGTACCCTACTTTAGGAGGAGCAGCCGCAGGGATTGAGTTATTTAAAGGCTAGACATTCTTTGGAGCAAACTGGGTTGGCCCAGCTGGTATTGAAGCAATTCAAGCTGAAATGTTTTAGTAAACAAATTAAAGATAACCTCTTGCTAGTCAACAAGAAGTTACCAGGAGAATATATTATGGGCATTACAAAACTTTCCTCCTTAAAAGAGATCAAATAGTGTAGTCAAAAATAATGTCCCCACCTCCATCTACTGAGCAGACTTTAGGAACAACACAGCCAATGAGAAATAATCCCCCGTCTTTGAAAATGTAGGATGGGTTATGGGTTGGAGAAGCAGGGGAGATGGGACTGTATTAGGGGACTGAGCTCTGGACCCAAAGTGGGATTGTGGCTGTTACCACATGTCAACGGTGGGCCCCTCAATCCCTTCAACATTCCCTGGACAGAAGCCTTGATAGGAACCCAGTAGCGTTGAGCCATGGCCCAAGAAGGGGCATTCTCAGCCAGCTACGTCCATTTCAGAGGAGAGCGTTGGACCGTGATAGCATAGTATGTTGGGCCCGGGGTGGGAGAACAAAGGAATGGGAAGTTGGTGACACCTCCTTCTCCATCCATTGCATCCGATGCACAGTCCAGCATGAGGGCTTGCTTCTCAATGTTCATCTAGCTGACTCAGGTACTTTCTAGAACAACCTCCTGACCCAACTCCCAAGTTTCTCACACGCCTTGGTCCTGAGCTCCTGAGCCTCGCTAGCTCAGAAATGTGTTTTCCTGCTGCCTACACAAGGTCAGTCCTCATTCAACTCCACTCCTCATCTCCCTCATCCACCCTACCCTTAGGCTGGCTGCTGCCTCTCTCAAGTAGGAGGGTTTTTGTTATTAGGTTCTTTAAAGGGCCACACCCTTATTTTTCTCTCCCTTTGCACGTTATAGCAAACCTCCTTACACAAACCACTGTTGGCACATCACGCCCTGCAGGCCACTGTGTCGCCTTTGCATCTGGGCCCCGCAGCTGGGCAGCTCACACGCCGCATCCTTTCTCTAATGGGTTCAGGAAAGGATTCACCACAGAAAACAACCTCAGGTCCTCAGAAGCCAGGCGGTGAGGGCAAGCCCCCTCTTTGGATCACCCACTCACTAAAGAGGGAACATGGAGCGTATTCCTGTCCCCAGGGCCAGGAGAGCCTCAGGCACCTTCCCAGACCTTTCCAGATGCTTGTATCGGGCCCAAGAGACCAGGGGCTCTGGACACAAGCTCGTGTTCCTGTGGGTGCCATACCAGTGGTTCCAGGCTGGCGGTGGGTGCCCCAGGGCAGAGAGGCTGGTATCAGCCCTTTTGGCCCATTTCTCAGGTGTGCACAGAGAGGACTGTCACTCTCCTTTGTGGATGAGTGGACTTTTCTCTCTCTTGGGGAGTCATTTCTGCTGCTTCCTCCTTTCCCCACAAAGCCCTCTTTCCTCTCCCAAGCATAACTCCCCTTCAAAAAAAAAAGAACCTTGCCCTTGCTTACTCTGACCCATGCTCCCTGCTTGAGAGTGAGAAAAGGAAGTCTTTTTGCTCTAAAGAGTTCCACATTAGACTAGTAGGGAGGGTCACATGCCACTTGTAAAGAACAATATGCAAACTAATAATAATTATTAGTAATACTTCACTTGCTCCCAGTTTTTAAACCTGAGTTGTACATTTCCCTCGGCCTCTTGCAGGGTCCAGTAGGCCAGGCACTCCCTGGGAATGTTTGCAGAATCCCTGGAAATCTCCCAAGTGTTTCTCTGCCTCACTGCCCCTGAAAACACAGCTCCTGATTGCCCCACAGCCTGCCGGGTAGGCGGGACAGGAAGCCCCTCTGCCTGGTAAACACATGTCGCAAACAGACACTTCCCCAGGCTCCTATGCAGAAGCTGTCACCAGCCTGGGAGTGGCTTGTTGGGGGGGAGGTTCCCCAGGGCTTCCCCTGCCCTCAGACTTAGAGAACTGCTCATCGTGAATGTAACTAAACCAGAGGGTGGTAAGAGGATTCCCAAGGAGAGGGGTCTCAGCATCCAGGGTTTGCCAGGAGCTCACTGGGTCTGAAGCAGCCCAGAGAAGGACATCTGCCTTGTCCTGAACTGCATAGCAAAGCCACAGGTGTCTGAAGCCCCTTCAGAAGCCACAGAAAGCCAGCGAGATGCCTGGAGGGTACAGTCCCTGAGGGAAGCATGACTGAACCCCACAAAGATCTCAGACGTGGGGTGGCCCATCCTTCCAGGTCATCAGCCATCCGAGGCTCCTCTGGGCTGGCAGCTCTGCCAGGTAACTGCTCACTCGGCAAACACTGGCTGGACACCGCCAGTGCTGGTCCCCACTAGGCGCTGGGGAATCAGTATTGAACAAAATGATTGGGAAGGTTTCTTCATCAGGAAGGGGATGAGAGAGGCGAGAACACATGTCAGGCCTTGGGGGAAATGAGTCAGGCAGTCTGGCTGGAGGAGAGCATGAGGATTCGTGGAGAAAAGAGTCGGACCCAACTTTGACAGCTGAACAGAAGACTAAGGACGCCGGACTTTCCCTGTGCAGTGGGTGCCAGTGAAGGCTTTCGAACATGGTGATGAAGTTTTCACAAGAAGAGTCTCCCGATGAAGCGAGGAAGAGCCTGTGGCCCGAAAGGCCCACTAGCAGGCGTACGGCGAGGAAAGCTGAATTGGGCGGCTGGGAGAACAATGAGGAAGTGAGAGAAGCAAGGCCCATGGGGAAGGAAGCACCGTCAAAACCAGCTGGAGGGTGAAGAACAAGGAAGATGGAGGGAGGACACGGAGACGACCCCAAAGGTCTAAAAGTGAGAAATGGGGAAGTCTGGGGAGGATGCCTGCTTTGTGGATGCAGAGGCGGGCTCTGGACATATGCTCAAGCTGAAACATCCAAGTGAAAATAACCAGCATGTCCTTGGAGACAAGGGTTCGAGTGACAGAGCCAAGCAGATCCCGGGATGGCAAGAGGAGCCAACAGAGGAATGGCTGGAGGTATGAGTGGTCAGAGAAAAGGCTCCAGGTGAGTGCGTTAGGCATCAAACACTATGGAAACTTCAAAAAGAGGTGCAGATTGGGAAGAGACCATTGGAACTTGCCATTACAAAGCCCCCCTTGACCTTAGAGGAAGCCGTCCAACTGGAGCCTGGGCTGGAGGGAGGGGCTGCTGTCACCGTAGTCTGAAGAGGGACTCACAGGCACTGAAAGCCCTGCCATCAGGCAGCTGCACAAGGGAAGAAGCAGGTCCTGTCTCTGCTCAGCCCACCACAGCAGCTCCTACAAGACGACTCTCAGAGAGCAGGCTTTGAAAACTCGCAGGCGGTCAGAATCCATTGTTTCCTCCTGGTCCATTTGGTCCAGGAGGAAACAAACTCAGAGAGATGAGGAGGCAACTAGGGACCAGCCCTAGAGAGCACAGCTTCTATGCCATCCTGTAGGCCTGTGGTCCCCTGCCCCCGCGCCACAGACCAGAACCAGTCCGTAGCCTGTTGGAACCAGGTCACAAAGCAGGAGGTGAGCAAGCAAAGCTTCATCTGTATTTACAGCTGCTCCCCATCACTCGCAGCACCACGTAAACTCCACCTCCTAACAGATCAGCAGGGGATTACATTCTCATAGGAGCGTGAACTGTACTATAAACTGCGCATATGAGGGAGCTAGGCTGCACGCTCCTTATGAGAATCTAATGCCTGATGATCTGAGGTGGAGCTGAGGCGGTGATGCTAGCACCGGGCAGTGGCTGCAAATAGAGATTATCATTAGCAGAGAGATTTGACTGCACAATAAATGTAATGAGCTTGAATCACCCCAAAACTATCCCCCTGCCCCCCTGGTCTGTGGAAAAATTGTCTTTCATGAAACCAGTGCCAAAAAGGTTAGGGACAACTGCCACAGGCTGCACATCACACCACAGCCCCCTGCGTTCTCTTAAGCACAAACAGGCCAAGGAGAGCTCTGAGCTTTTCATTTTCTCAAAATGAAACTCCCAAGATATCGGTACAGAAGTGAATACAAAATGCAAAGGCCTATGATATGTTGGCTCGAAAACCCTAAAAATAAGAGGCCACTAACCAGCTCAACCTGGAGGTTAGAAAGGTTGGCCCTGGGAGCCAATCTGGGACACCCCAGAGGAAGGCGATTCTGGAGTGGGGCTCTAATAGTTCATTTCACCAGGTGCCAGACGGAGCCAAGAACAAGACACCCCCAGCAAAGCCCACGCTCCCAGCATAGGATGTTGGCAAGGATCCCCGAGCCCAGTGTGGGAACGGGGTCTCTCACCATGGATGCCTGTGGTTTTCTAACGGCCAAGGTGCTCCTGCTCTGGGCAAATGGGCTGTGAAGCAGGGCTGCGGGATTGTGAGGGAACTGCCCAGCTTTGGGATTTGTTTATTCAAGGCCACGGAACTTGTTAAATTCAAATTATGTTCTCAGAACAACCAATGTTTATACAACCAGTCAGACACGACCACTACAATTTAGAGAACTAGAGACTGTTAGAAATAGAGCTATCTGTCTACATTCTCGCAGCTGCCGTTTCTATAACATCTGACATGTATTTTCCCTGAATGCCTCTCTCAGCGGGGAACTCACTACCACAGGGCCACCCATTCCATTGTTGATTTGCTCTGAATTTTTCTAAGATCTTCCTTCTAGTGAGCTCATGTCTATTTCCTTACAATTTCCCCTCATTGATCCCTTTTCCATCCTGCAGAATGACCCCCATGGAGCAGGTCATCGCCTTTTCCAAAGGACACTGCTCTTCAGATATCTGAAGACAGATAGCACTTCTGCCATGTTTTCTCTTCTTAGAGAAAAACACCTCTACTTCTTTAATCATTTCATATTATGTCATTACCATCTTGGTCGCCTTTCTCTGGGTGTAAAGTGGTGGCTCGGCCTCCCAGCTAAATGTAGCACCTGGCGTTGAACTGCCCGGCTCAGTGTGGAAATGGGCCTTCCTGCAAGTTCAAGGGCATACACAGTAAGGACTCACGGGCCCTAGCCGCTGTCTGTGGGAAGCCGAGAATCAAAGATGACGCTCAGGCATCAGCGTGGGAACACTGAGGTTTATAGATGCGTACCTGGGAGGACTGAGGAAGAGAGAAGAAAACTTGGGGGGTGGGGGCGGGAAGCCAAGAACCTGGCAGCAAAGGACTTCAAGATCAGGGCTTTTCTTCCAACTTCCAAGGAACAGATCATTCCCCTGCTCTATAAGCTATCGCAGGGCACAGAAGAAAATGAAATGCTTCCAAAATCATTTTGCAAAGACAGCATACCAAAAACTGACAACAGTGGCAAAGAAAAGGAAAACAGAGGCCAAACTGACTTGTGTAGATGCAAAAGTCCTAAAGATGATCACAGCAAACCAAACCTAGCACCGCATTAAAAGAATAAGCCACCTTGACTAAATTTGTGTTTATTCCAGAAATGCACAGAGGGCTCAATCTGAGGAAGTTAATGATATAATGTGTCACATAAAACTATCACAGGGTGAAAGAATACAAGAATTTCCTAGTAGATGCTTTTAAAAAGTGTTTGACAAACTTAACGTCCATTCACGCTTTTAAAAATCCTTAGAAATGAGGAATTGAAGAAAACCTCTTTCACATGTGGCACTCTGCATCAAGGCGTTGGTTCGAAAGAACAGTGACCACACTAAAGAAACAAAGCCCAAAGCTCGCGCCATTCCCTGGGAACTCGGGAGGCTACAGACTTCTGTGCTAAGGAGACAGCAACGGCTGCCTCTCTGACCCCTGGACTGTCGCTACTCACGCAAGTGGCCACAAACGCAACATGTTCTCTGTCTCTCCGTCCTAGCCTTAAATCTAGTTCGCTGGTTGGAGGGCAGAGCAGAAGGGCTTCTTGTCAGGACTCCTCCAGTAAACATAATGCTCTTTAATCATCTGGGAAACGGGGTTGATTAGAAGCCTGGTGAGCAGTCTAGAAAGTGTACACGCAGCGGTGGCTCAGGGTGCACCCGGGAGCCCGGCCCCCAGCCCACCTCCGGGGCGTTCTCACCAGTGAGCCACCGGTGCATTCTCTACACAGTCTTCATGATCCATCGTCACCCCCAGCTTGCCTCTGACAATAGCGTCCTCCGTGGGGAGCTGTGCTGGAGGTTACCCAAAGAAATCAGCACAGGGAAAGGTGTGCTTTCCAGAACAGGGATTATTAGCCTTGGTTCCTTGGTGGACTGCAGAGGCCTAAGAAGACCCTGGAATTTTATGCAAAAAGAGAGAGAGAGAGAGAAAGTGTGACCGAGAGCTCGCACTCATTCGCATGCACACATGTGCTTATGGGGGGAGAGATGATCCATCACTTTCATCAGTTTTTCAAAGGGGCCCACTATCTGGACAGACTCCGAGACCCTCCTTGAAGAGCTGGAAGTGTAGACATGATCTGTCTAATGCAGAAAACATGAGGAGGAGGAGGAGTTTGGCTGCCTCAGCAGGTTGGGTGGAAGTGGCTGTGTGGGGATTTGCGTGACAAGAGCCACACCACCAAGCCATGTGGGGACAAATGCTCAGACCAAAAACCCAGTGATATGTCTGCACAGACTTCATGGTGCTGGGAGATGGCTTTGGGTGGAGCCGAACAGATGTGGGAGCTGAACAGATGACTTCTTAGATGAGACAGAAATCATGATCTGGGTTTCGGAACCCTACCAGAACAGCAGCGCCTGAGACAGACAGAACGAAGGCCCCACAGTCAAGGCAGTGGAGTTTTCTGTGGATGGGGCTCCCTTAGCTGTCGATGGAGACGCGCACGTGCAGAGGGGGCATGCTCCCTGGCAATGGGAAGTGGAACGGAAAAGGGCCCCCCACAACAGTGTTTATGTCCTTAATGCCTATAACTTGGACCTTGGCGTATGGGGACAGGTAGAGGAGTATGAGAATGCATCCCTGGTCTATGCCAGACATGGAGTGGGCACTTGTCACTTGTCAAGCAGTGATGTTCTCCTGCTCACAGGAGAGGAAGCCCACATACCCCACAGAGTTGCTGCAAAGAATGCCTGAGAAAATGCGCCCAATGAGACTTTAGCACGTGTTCACCAAATGTTAGGTATTACTATTATCATCATCATTGTTTTCTCTTATTTCATATCTCTCAAGTCTCACTCAAGCATGGCTTCTTCAGGGAAGGCTTTCCTTAGTTCTCAAACTATATTAGGATATTTAGGCTCCTTTTCCATAATCTTCCTGTATCCCGTAATTCTCACAATTGCAATTAAACAACGTGCGTGTTGGGAGTTCTGCCCACTAGGCTGTGAGTTCCATGAGCACGAACACGGTCTGTCCTGCGTCTCATCCTTGGGGCCGAGCACATGGAGAAGTGTGCTCGGTACAAAAGTGCTGAGCGAAGGGGCTGAATATTAGAGGTTAGGGAGAGGCTGCAGAAGGCATCGAGTGCCGCGCTTTCATCTTACAGACAGGGAAACCGCACCCAGACAGGCACACGGAGACCGAGCCAAGTTCACGTGGCACAGAGGAGCCAGGCGGAAACAAGGCCCCTGGCTCCATGTACGGCAGGATCCTAGAAAGCACCTTCAGCCCTCACACCTCAGCCCTGCCCCCACGGGGAAACCACACCAGCTCATTTGCCTAAGTCAACAACAGCAACAAGATGAGACTCTGGAGGACACGGAAATGAAAAGCATGCCACTCCCTTCTGTCCCCGGCCCCAGGCCCCCACCCCTGCCTGTGTGTTTTTACCCCCGTTGCTAGGTGTGAACTTCTTGCCTATGAGATCCCAGTGAGTTTCCTGGCGACAGCTCGATGCCACGCTGAGCATCAGGGGACTGCAGTGAGCAGGCCATCGCTAGGCCACATCACTGGTCAGACCCCATAGGCCAGGGCGGCTGGGGCTATGGCAGGAGCACACAGACAGCACGATGAGGACAGAAGGAGGGGTCACTGCTGTGGGGTGAGGAGGGGAGTAGGGATGGATTCAGAACACAAGGCTTGAGGCAGACATCGAAGGAGGAATGGGCAGCTCACCAGGCAGGAAGAGGGGAAGGGCAGTCGGAACCAGGAACAGCACACGTTAAGGCACAGGGGTCTGCCCAAGCTCCAGGAGAGACAGCAGGAGGGGCGGACCTGGGCCAGGTGGTGGGAGGTCTTGCTAGCCGTGGCAAGGGCTCTGGGCTTGCCAGCTCTGCTGGGTTCTCAGCTGAAAAGCAACGTGCTCAGATGTCTCATGGGACCTCATCCTGGCAGCAGGAGAGAAGCTGGAGGCCAGAGGCAGTAGTCTCCCACTGAAGCCAGACTCCGAGGCCCAAAGTCTAGCACTCCAGTTGGTAGACTTAGAAGACTCAAGAAGAACCCAGTAGCTGCTCTGTGCCACAGAAGTCACTCACTTCTTCCCATTCATCGGCCACCACCCTTCCCCTGGGTGTACCTTCCTACAGCTGTGACTGGCATATCCAGAAGTCACATAACTGATAACCTCGAATATCCAGAACCAGCTGCTAGTCGAGAAGCAAGCAAGCAAATAAACAAAAACACCTGGATGGCCCCAAAGTCATGCCCTACATGGCATGCACTTGGCACCTACAGGAACACACAGGCTACCACTCGGGCTTGGTCATCTCTGACCAAAAACACACACCAGAGTCAGCCCAGCTCTGGCACTTGCTAGTCATGTGGGCTTGGCCCTCAGTTTCCTTATCTGTATAATGGGTGCAATTAGTTGTAGCCACCTCAGAGTGCGGCCGTGAAGATTCAAGGATATGATGTACTCAGCACCGTGCCCAACACCATGAAATCATAGCGAAAGGGGAAAGGGGCAGAAAGAAGTATGAAAAACAAGGGACCACAAATGTGTGCTGAGCAGACAGATCCAGGGTACAAAAGAGAACAGCAGGCTAGAACCATTTGATAAAATTTTCAAGAAATTATTAAATCATACCCAGTGTGCTCTATTTATAAAGGTAAACAACACATTTTTCAAAGATTTCCTTTAAAACTAGATACAATGAAAAGTTTTGGTGCTTAGAAAGTAGAGCTACCAGAAAAATTAATGTTTGCAAATTATGAGAATGACATAATTCTATGTGTACCTGTGTGCGCCTAAAGCACACCCAAATATGTAAAACATATATTGTATTTAATAGAATCTAAGATGCCATCGATTGCAAGAGGCAATATTGTTTTGTGTGCCACTACGGAAGACATATTGCTGCCTATTAAAATCGCTAAGATGCCATAGACAGTAAGAGTTGCCTTGATTTCAGAGTTGCTAAATGTGAAAATATATACATCTTCAAATTGATGAAATATCCTAATACGTAATATGTATTTGCTAAGGGAATATATCATCTTATCTTCTCTTTGGGCAGAAGGCAGAAGTAGTCTTCCCTTTGTCCCCCATCTATGCCAGAGACCCAAAAATCAAACTAAACACCTCTCCCTTGACCTTCTGATAATCATTCTATCTAGTCCCTCTAGAAGTTTCCTCTCTCAAAAACATTGATTCAGGCTTTCAAGCCCACCAGCTGAGGCCAAACACATCTTCTGGTTCACGGGGCTCCCACAGGGCCCGCCAGCTCAGCCCCTTGGGGTGAGCCCCTTGAAATGAAGGCCAAGTCAGCACAGCTTGAATGTGCTGGGGAACCCAAGCTGGGGCTTCCAAACTCTAGGCTGCATAGGCACAAAGGCTACTGGCTTCCTTTCCACTGCCACTCCTTAGCCAGCAGGCCTCTAACCAATGACTGACCTGGGAGTGGGCGGCAGCCTGCACCCCCTGCCTTCTCATCCTCACACCACCATCAACCCCAAAGAACCTTGTTGCCCAGTACTCCCTTAGCTTCCACCCTACTATTCTTTTTTTTTTCTTTTTTGAGACAGAGTCTCATTCTGTTGCCCAGGCTAGAGTGCCGTAGCATCAGCCTAGCTCACAGCAACCTCAAACTCCTGGGCTCAGGTGATCCTCCTGCCTCAGCCTCCCGAGTAGCTGGGACTACAGGCATGCACCACCATGTCTGGCTAATTTTTTCTATATATTTTTAGTTGTCCAGCTAATTTCTTTCTCTTTTTTATAGAGACGGGATCTCACTCTTGCTCAGGCTGGTCTCGAACTCCTGACCTTGAGCGATCCTCCCACCTCGGCCTCCCAGAGTGCTGGGATTACAGGTGTGAGCCACCACGCCCAGCCCACCCTACTATTCTTGAAAGAAACAAAAAGCAGTACATGGGAAGGAGGAAAGGGAAACAGGAGGCAGAGGTGTTCTGCTTCCACTGCAGCTTGGGAGGGGAGATAATGAACCATTTCTCCCCTAAACTCGAGATAAGAAGAGGGAGGTTCTTAAAACCCCAGTGCTGTCCAGCACACAAAGACCCCGAGCCTTCCTGCCCCACAGTCCTGGCTATTTGGGCTTCAAAAAGCAGGGGAGGGTGCCCTGAAGCAGAAAGAGAGAGCTTGACCATCCAAAACTGTCTCCTTTGTCTTCCATGAGCCCCTAGGTGAAGACCCACATCACCAAGGCCACACTGAGGAAGCACAGAAGCCCTCTTTCTACAAACATGCATGGAGGCCCTCCCATGTGCAGCTGCTCTCATCACACTTGCCTCATTTAATTTTCCACATAGCCCTGAAGGTCACTATGAGAGCCCATTTTACAGATTAGGAGACTGAGGCTGGGATAGGAGCAGTAAACATGCTTCAGGGGCCCCTTCAGGGGCCTGGCTGGAACTCAGGTCTCTTTTCCACATAACACATAGTTCCCTAGCAATGGTTCAGCATCGTTGCTCAAGGAGCTCATTAAAATTTTTGCAAAATACAGATTCCAGCCCCTACCCCTGGAAAGCTGTGTTGTAGGGCTGGGGCCTGGAAAGCTCTGGGAACCAGTGCCTTACAAGTGGTCCTGAGGGCAGGAGGAAAGCAAGCTGGATGAGAAGACACAGCAATCCAGAACGGACCTTCCAGGCAGACTTGACTTACTTTTAGCCCTCATTTTGCCTAAACCCCCCTCTCCTTTCTGCTCCGGGGATGGTTAACTCACTTTATACCACATCCTGCTGCTTTCATCTCGCCTTCCTTTTCCCTCTGAACAATCTCCTTCCTCCTGCTGACCTGAACTTCTTGTGTATTTACCCCGTGCCTAGGACGGGGCAGCATGCAAGCACGCACACGCCCCCCCCCCACACACACACATGCACACACAGAGTCACGCGGGGACACCCGGAGTGTAAACACGGATCCTCTGACAGCACAAAGCGAGCAGTTCTCTAGAACAGCAGCCACTGTCTGGGGGCCCGCGCTCCCTAACTAGAGCAGCATGCCGAGACTCGACGGGCAGGCTAAGGTGGGCATTTCCACGGCTCCCAGGTCCTGATGGCCAAGGCCCCCGGATGACAACGCGCACCGAAAAAGCTCCCAGCCGGAGGGGGCAGCGTCCCGGACCCCACGACACAGGGAGGCCTGTGACGGAGGCAGGAGGCTGGCTGCAGACACACTCAGCTGCATAGAGGCGTCCAGCAGTGGCTACCTAGATAACGACGCACGGTCCCAGGGACGCCCCTTCTGTCTCCGGGATTATCTGTTAAGGGGTTTGCAGACCCAGTGTCCCCGCGGTGGGCCCTATCCAGGAGACAGCAGGACCTGTCCAGCCTGCTCACTGCAGCGGCTGCTCTCGCAGCCCCACCGCTCCCCGACGGCCCCCAGCCCGCTCCGGCTCTGCCTGGAGCGCCCACACGCGCCCTCCGCATCCGGTCCCGGACGCCCCGCCACACACCTGCAGTCCCCAATGGGCGCCGAGCCCCTCTTTAGCGGCGACTCCCTGCAATCCGAGTGGCCGTCGGGCCCATCGCGCCCCAGCTGCAGTCGCGCAGCCAGACCGGGGATCTAACGAGGCTCCGCTCCTCGGGCGGTCAGGGGGCGGGGCGAGGCCTCGGGGGCGGGGCTTGATCGGGGCGGGGCCTGGGAGGGGCTGGCCATCTAGCTGGCCTCTCCCGCCACCTGGTGGCCGGGCCGTGTCAGCCAGGTGCGGACTCGCCCAGGCATCCTAGGGATCACGCTCAGGGGCCCGCCGAGCGTCTGAGATGCATCCCCTTTTCCTTATCCCACAACCCTCACCCCGGCCCTGAGCGCGCCTGCCCTTGGAAGGAACAGACCCTGGCCGATGCATGGCGGTGGCCACAGGGACGCCAGCGTCGAGCACCAGCGACCCCCCAGGAGTAAGGTGAGACTCTGCCAAGCGGGCGGAAGCGGGGCTCTGGCCCCTCCGGAGAGGTGGGCGGCGCAGGGAGGGAGGCTTGGAGTGGGGGCTTCGGGGAAAGAGGAGAAAGAGGAAGCTCCGACGAGCTGCTTCCTTCTCTCTCTGCGACCCAGTGCCCCACTTCCTCCTCCTACTTCTATTTTCTGTGGGTGCTCTTAACTCTTAAAATGCCTGCATCCCCACTGTGCAGACAGGCACCTTCACCCCCAGCCTTCTGCAGGAACCTTCCTAGAAATACCAATCCTGACTTTCAGCACTGCTCTTCCAGCCTTTGGTCTGACTTCCCACCTTCCCTCACCAGCGCCAGAGTCGCTGTCACTTCAGGGACTCTGTCACTTCAGCCCAGTCCCAGCCCCTGGGGTGCGGTGGGGTCCTGTCTCCAGGGCCAAGCCCTCTTCTTGCCTGGCCCTTTCTCCTCACAGACAACATAGCAGACGTCATTATACCAAGAGTCGGAAGGACTCCTCAGGGAATCCCACAAGTCATTTGCACTTCCCTGTGCCTCAGTTTCTCCATTTACAAAATGGGGATAAGAAGGCTGGCTACTTGCTCAGTTAGTACTTTAGTTTAGGGTTAACAAAGGGCAAAGCTGAAATTTCCACTTCCACTATGAATGGGACTCTGTGTCACAACATCTATCTGTTAGAGGCGTGCAGACTCAGCCACAGGTCATACGTTATTTTTGATCAAAAGCCGCAGCCCTACCTGAGGCTTTGAGAGATGTGAACACCAATGGCTTTTCTTTTCCTGACTCCCTAAATACCAAGAAAATGCAACTTCCCCAGATGGATAGAAACAGAAAGTACCCTTGGGCGAACACGGAGGACTGGTTGCAGCCATCGTTAGAGATGGGCAGGAACACGGACCCATGTCCTTCCCAGTCCTCGCCCACCACCGGCCCCCACCACTGCCCTTTCACAGAGAAGGCACAGCTTGATAAGGGTGGGCAAGGACTTCTGTCTTCCCAGTCCCTACTTTTGCCACCACAGAAATACAGGCATTTGGAGAAGAAGAGAAGAGGGAAGGTGGAGACAGCCCAGAGGTGGCCAGGGTAGGGAGGAAGGGGTAGAATCTGCTCTGGAATCAGGAATTGAGTAGCAAGAAAGACACAGGACATGCCACATCGAAACACTGGATTAGGAGAGCACTTTTTAAAAATTTTTTTGAATTATAATTTTATTATTTATGAGGAAGGTTGTTCAGATTTTTTTTTTTTTATAACAGAGTCTCACTCTGTTGCCCTGAGTACAGTGCAGTGGCGTCATTGTATTAATAACTCACTGCAACCTCCAACTCCTAGGCTCAAGAGAGTCTTCTGCCTCAGCCTCCCGAGTAGCTGGGACTATAGGCGCACTCTACAATGCTCAGCTGATTTTTTTCTTTTTGGTAGAGACGGGATCTCACTCTTGGCCAGGCTGGTCTTGAACTCCCTGACCTCAAGTGATCCTCCTGCCTCTGCCTCCCAGAGTGCTAGGATTACAAGTGTGAGCCACCATGCCCAGCCTAGGAGAGCACTTTGAAAGGCAAAGAACCTGCCAGAGAAGTTATGTGTTGCTTGACTTCTTCCATATCCTTGGTGTTCCTAAAACTGACGATGGAGGAAAGCTCCAACAGAGTTGCTTGTTAGAGCTCACTTCCAGAGAGCTGAGCATTCCACAAAGCCACCTTGTTCCCATTCCACTCCCCCTTAGTGGTGAGCATTCTTTTCTCCACCAGCAGCTGTGACCCAGATGTTGAGCTTGTGTGTTGTTCCCCCTCCCACACTGGGTTCTGTCTCCCTGCCCCTAGAGGGTGGGCCGCTGACCATCTGATCAGCACCTGACACCTACCCATCCTCTTTTATTTCCCACCTCCGCAGAGTGGCTTGGAAAGACTCTGGAAGGTGCTCCTGTCACTTCTTAGGCACTTGATTGTGTGCCACTTTGTACAGCTTTTTTGTCACTTTGTTTTAAAATATATGCCTGTTTGTAATTGCTTTACTTCCTTTCACTGCCTAAAATGTTTTCAAAGAGGAGTCTAACCCTGTCCCCACTTCCTCATCTTACATTTATTCAATTCTCTGAAAAAAAGTCACCAGGGAAATCCCAAATGCCAACTCCAATGGTTTCATTTTCTTACCTCACTGCAGCATTTGACGCCACCCCTCCTTGAAAATTCCCCCCTTGGCTTCTCCTCCTCCACCTCTGACCACTGTTTCTGTTTGCTTTTTCTGGCTTCACTTACTTCATCATCCCTTAAACACTGCAATGCTTGAGGTTTTAGAGAAGGCTGCTCCCTGGGCAATCTCATCCATTCCCGTCACACTGATCCCTCCCACATCTAGAGCCCAGACTTGAGCTCCAGATCTCCAATTCCAAGCGCTTTCTGCACATCTGTACCTAGACCATCAATCCAAAGACACCTTAATCACTCCATGCCCTAAAATGCGCTCCTCATCTTTCTCCCAAACTCCTTCTCTCATCTATCTCAGTTGACATCTTTACCATCCACCCAGTTTCAACACCAGAAACTGTGCTATACAATTAACTTATATCCAGAACATGTAAAGAATTCCTACAACTCAAAAGTAACAAACAATGCAATTGTTAAATGGGCGAAAGACTTGGACACTTTCATTTATATGAAGTTCAAGAACCAGCACACTAGTCCATGGTGATTAAGAGTCAGAATGGTGGGTATCATGGGGTAGAGGAGCAGTTTAACTGGGAGTTATATGAATAGCTATTACACACGTGAAACACTGGTCAAATATTTAGTCATTGGAGAAATGCGAATTAAAGTTGTGAGTTACCTCTTTACAGCCATTAGAATAGCTAAAATTAACACTGAAAACACCAAGTGCTGGCAAGGATATAGAGCAACTGCAACACTTCATGTATTGCTTGTAAGAGTGTACAATGACACAACAACTTTGGAAAACTGGCAGGGTCTAATAAAGTTAAATATACATCAACCTGTGACCCAGCAATTCTACTCTTAGGTATATATCCAAGATAAATGAATGTTTATGTCCACACAGAAACATATATATGAATGATCATAACTGCTTTATTCATAGTAGCCCCAAACTAGAAACACCCCAAATATCATTATTAGTATAATGCATTAAAAATATTATAGGATATTCGTACAATGGAATGTTACTCAGCAATGCAAAGGAATAAAGTTCTGATGCATGTATTAGCATGGATCAATCTCACAAACACCACGTTGAGCAAAAGCAGCCAGGCACAAGAGAAAATATATGACATGATTCCATTTATGTGAAGTTCAAGAATCAGCAAACTAGTCTGTGGTGACTAGGAGTCAGAATGGTGAGTATCTTGAGGGAGGGGAGCAGTTTAACTGGAAACGGGGCATGAGTGAACTTCTCCAGGGTGGTAGGTATGTTTGTCTTGATGGTGGTTATGTGGTTGTACATATGAAAAAGTGAGATGTTCACTTAAAAGTTGCATGTTCTGCTCTTTGTAAATTATATCTTGGTACATAAAACGAGGGAAAAGAAAAGTCCACAATGGGCTTTCATATCCCTCCCCGTCTTTACTCTGGCCCCTCTGCCTAGACTAGAAAGCTTCTCTGCATTTGGTTGACTACTCATGGTGTACCTTGGTGATCAGCTGAACCCTCTCAACTGCCTCCCCTGGATGAATACAGACTCCCTTTGTTAGAGATGAGAGAAAAATCAAAGATAGGAAAACACAAAAAGATTCAGACTTTCAAAAGAAAGAGACGTGATCCGACAAAATTAGTATTTTTTGAAACTAAATTTCTATGAATGGAAGGAGAAAAATATTTGGTAAATATTTCTCATTTATGTTTTCAATGATATTTTGGAGGATATTGCATTTATAAGTATAGTGAATTGAATCATTAAGAAACTACAAACTGGCCAGAGGCAGTGGCTCAGGCTTGTAATGCCAGCACTTTGGGAAGCTGAGGAGGGACGATCATTTGAGCCCAGGAGGTTATAGTGAGCTATGTTTGTGCCACTGCACTCTAGCCTGGGTGGCAGAGAGAGACCCTGTCTCTAAAAAAAGAAAGAAAAGAAAACCATATTTTGACTACGTTATATAGGGCTAAAGATAAAAAGAACTGTGTTTGTCTTACTGCCTAAGGGATCTGCCCTCCAGTTAGTAAATCTGTTTCTCACAGGGCAATGGGTTAGCGATTCTGAAACTCTTTTATGTATATATGAAGATTGAACAAATAAGTAGATATAGTGTAAATAATGAGAGCCAGATTTTTCAGTGTTTGTGAAAGAAGTTACAAATAGGAAAAGGCAGAAGGCTAGAATGAATTTTGTGGTATTAGACTACAGTTGGAGATACTAGTATGTACTTGAGGGTTTTAAGAGGTAGGTAGATACATAGATAGATATAAAGATACGTAGATATAGATATATGTATATTTCCTAGCTCTGTCAGCTGAGGAAGCCTAGAAGTAATGATATTCCACTAGCAATAAACATACCTAGCTTCTAGATCTTGGTTTCTAAATATCATTCTCCAATAAAAGGAACCAGGGCTCCTTGGAGAAATGGCTGATTGAAGGGCCAAGACAGGGGAAAAAAACAAGATGAATTGAGAACATCTTGTGGTACTAGAAAGCAATGAAGTGCTCAAAAAATGATTGAGGCTTGTCAAAAGAACACAGGAACCAACCTGACGGGGCTCCCCATGGCCAAATCCAGAGCAAGTTAAGTAACACAGTAGATAATGATAGTCATGGATTATAGCCTATAGAATAAAATAAGTATCCACTAGTCTATACTGACCTAAAAATTGAATATATAAATAAATAGGGGAGAAGAGACAACCAACCTTTCCTTACAGTACAGTAGAATTCCTGTGAATAAATGTAGAAGGAATGATACAAGTAGAAAAGCACCATTTGGTAATCATCGCAGTGATAATTTTTGCAGGCTAGGATTATCAGTGGATGCCAAATGTAGTGGGCAAAAGTATTATGATAAATGGTGCTATGATCTGAATGTTTGTGCCACCCCCTGGCCAAATTCATACATTGAAACCTAACTTCCAAGGTGATGGTATTAGAAGGTAGAGCATTTGAGGAGGTGATTAGGTCGCAAAGGTGGAGCCCTCATGATCGGGATTAGTGCCCACATGAAAAGAGGCCCAAGGAAACTGCCCCTTGTCTTGGGACGCACCATATGTGCTCACAGCTAGCAGATGCTGTCTGTGAGGAACAGGTCCTCCCTCCCCAGACATCAAATCTGCCAGCACCTTGATCTTGGACTTCCCAGACTCCAGAACTGTGAAAAGTAAATGTTTGTTGTTTAGAGGCTACCAGTGTGTGGTATTTTCGTTAGAGCAGCCCAATCAGACTAACACAAATGGGATATTTGCTTAAAGTGGCTCCCCACAAAATACTTACTAGTTACAAAGGGAAAATGGAAACTTTACAGCAGAGAAACCAGACAGACACTCCATTAACCAAGTAAACAAAGTTAACATTATCTTAATGATACATAGCAACAACATTCCTCTGGTGATCTGATGCACTGAGAAAGGCACATCATTTCTGTGGCATTCTTGCCAAAAATGTCACACATCAATCAATCCTGGGAAAACATTAGACTAATCCAAAGAGAGGGACATTCTACAAAAGCTTTAACAGTGTCAAAGTCGGGAAACAAAGACTGAGGGTTTGTCACAGATGGTCACATAATACTTAAATGTAAGGAGGGATTCTTTATGGGATCCTGGGACAGAAAAAGGACAGTTAGTGGAACTACTGGCAAATTTGAATAAAGTCTGTAGATTGGTTAATAGTATTGCATCAGTATTAATTTCCTGATTTCAATAAGCATGCTTTGTTATATATGATGCTAATATTTGGGGAAGCTATGTAAAAAGGCTTATGGTGACTCCATGTTTGCAAGTTTTTTGTAAATCCAAAATTGTTTCAAAATATAAACTTAAAAAAGCAAAAATTAAAAGTTGCCAACCTTACAAACTTTGGAAAAACTTCCCATTTCATTTTAACCCAATACTAACACTTAAAAAGAAAACTATGAGACACATTCTTCTCTATGATACACATATAAAATCTGAAATAAAATACGTGCAAGTTGTAACCAGCCTTTATTTAAAATAATAATATGCCATGACAAAGTAGGGTGTGTTCAAGGAATGTCAACATCCTGGATAAGCCCAAAGGGATGCGGCCATATTCGAGACCTCAACTGGACTGGTCACGCACAAGTGTCCACTGTGTGCATTGATCTCGCTAAAAGTCAGGGGCCTGAAAGGAGGGTTGATGGAAGGGCCCTGGGGTGCGAGATGGGGAGTGGCCTCCCACGGAAGCTCCAGAATATCAACATAGAAGAGGCTTAGGGTCAGGTTGGCATCTGAACCTTATGGAGGAAGAGCTTCAGGGAGAAGCAAAAAGAGCTTTTTTATTGGGGCTGAGCCACTGAGTCAGGGGGTGGGGAGGAACCCACCACAGCTCTGGCCCCTTATAGACTTGCGGAAAAGCATTGCTTTGAAATCGAAAAGCCGTGCACCTTGGGGAGCACAGGGAGACTGACCCTGGCACAGTCATCACTGCAGGACTGCCCTGAGGACTCCTAGGAAGAACTGGGGAGGCTTTGAAGGATGCTGGAGGATCTGGAGCAGGAATCAGAAACTCAAATATCCCCAAGGGCCAGACAGGTCAAACTCAGGGGCAGAACTGGTGAGATGGAGTTCACTTAACATGTTATGACATTTCATAATGCATTGTTTATATTCCGTCCTCCTGAAATCAACCCTGTTGAAATTTCACTCCTTTTTTTTCCCTGGTGCAATAAGGTTTTCTTTCCCCATGCAGCTTGTCCATAGTCTTATGAATTTTACTTCTGGTGGCATCTTAAATCTTATTTTTTCAACAAATACACTTTGCATATTAAATATATAGGAATATTCTTCACTTCCACCATTTCTCTTGAAGCACATGGCCCTCTTGGCCTCTTTTGTTTTTTGCACATTTGCTAGATATGATTACAAGAAATATTTCACTTTAACCTGATTTCATCATAAGAAAAACTATTGCACAAATTACAAAAACTGGCAACTGATCTTTGACCCTGACATCTAGTAAACAATAGGGTATTGTGACAATAGATCTGGTGACAATGGGGTATGGAGAGGATGCTAATGAGGTAAATGGGGAAAACTCTAAGGCCCCCACTGCCACTTCCAGGGCTCAGCTCCAGCACACTGTGGCCATGTGGAAATGCAGGGTCAGTATGGCCAGATCTTATGATTTTTAAAGATAAATCAGAAATTGGAATTCTAATCTGAAATCTCTGGATTTTTAAATGCTGGCAACTAATTCAAAACAGTATTCTAGAATCTATTGCAGGCCAAACTAGGCATGACCTACTGGCTTTCAGTGTGTGACATCTGTTCTATATTATACAGGTAGGGGCATGCACCAGTGAAACCTGAGTTATTTCTGTTAATGTGAGCTAATTTGTTCCCACTAGCTGGGAGACACTTCATTTATACAAAGAAGGATCAATGGAAAAGTTTATTAATGTTGTTCATCACATGAATAGGACACAGGAGAAAAACTGTCTAATTATCCTGATAAGATGCCCCCTGATGAAAACTCTTTGTGACTAGGAATAAAAGGAGACTTTGTCAACATGATAAATGATATCTATCTCAATCCAACAGACAATATGATACCTAATGATGACTTGGAATGAAGGACAGATATAGTTCTTAATAACAAAAGCATTCCTATGACAACAGAGAGCAAAACAAGGGTGCTCATGACTGAATAGTTTCAATACTATTCTGAAATTCAAAGCAAAATGAGAGAAGAAAAATAAGAGGCATAAATTTGGGAAGAAAAAGTCAAATTTATCATTATTTGCAAATGATGTGATTGTCTACCTGAGAAATCCTAGCTAATGGACTGAGAAATGTTTAGAACTAATAAGAGAGTTCAGTAAAGTAGCTGGACACAAAAATAAATACATGACATTTGATAATTTTCCATATCCTAGCAAGGATCAAATAGAAAATATAACAGAAAATAGAGCTCATTCACCCCAGCAACAAAAATGGCTAGGAATAGGAAACTCAAGGGACCCAGAATAGCCAAAACAATCTTAAAAAGAAGAACAAAGTTGGAGGACTTATACTTCCTGATTTTAAGACTCACCACAAAGCTACAGTAATCATGATGATGTGGTCCTGCCATAAGAACAGACATACACATCAGGGGAATAAAACTGAGAGTCCAGAAATAAACCCTCACATTTACAGTCAAATAATTTTTGAAAAGGGTGCCAAGACAATTCAAAGTGGGAAAAAAAATGTCTTTTCAACAAATCGTGTTGAGACAACCGGATATCCATATGCAAAATTGTGAAATTGTGTCCCTAGCATATACCACATACAAAAGTTAACTCAGAATGGATCAAAGACCTAAATGTAAGAGCTAAAATTATAAAACTCATAGAAGAAAACATAGGTATAAATCTTTGGGACCTTGGATTAGGCAATGGTTTCTTAGATATGACACGAAAAGCACAAGCAACAAAAGAAGAAAAATAAAGTGGGCATCATCAAAAGTAAAAACTTTTGTGCTTCAAGGACACTATCAAGAAACTGACAAGATAACCCACAGAATGGGAGAAAATTTCTACAAATAAAATGTAAGGTAAGAAATTTGAATCTAAAATAGACCAAGAACTACTACAACTCAATAAGAAAAAGACAAATACCAAATTCAAAAATAGACAAAGGATCTGAATAGACATTTCTCCAAAGAAGATATACAAATGGCCAAGAAGCATGTGAGAAATGTTCAACATCACCAGAGAAATGCAAATCAAAACCACAATGAAATACCAAAGCTGGAAAATGGTACAACAGCTTTGGAAAACAGTCAGGCAGTTCCTCAAAAGGTTAAACATACAGTTACCATATGACCCAGCAAGTCTACTCCTACGTACATACCCAAGAGAAATGAAAACATACGTCCACGCAAAAACCTGTACATGAATGTTCAGAGCAGCATTATTCATAAAGACCAAAAAGTAGAAACAACACAAACATCCATCAACGGATGAATGGATAAATGAAATGTAGTATTAATAGATTCACACAGTGGAATATTTTTTGCCTATAAACAGCAATGAAGTACTGATACACAGTACAATGTGGATGAACCTTGAAAACATGCTACAGGAAAGAAGCCAATTACAAAGGACCACATATTATATCATTCCATTAATGTGAAATGTTCAAAATCAGCAACTCCATAGAGACAAAGTAGACCGGTGGTTGCCTAGGGCAAAGGTAGTTGGGGGGAAATGGGGAGCAGATGCTAATGGGTATGGGATGCATTTTGGGGGAGATAAAAATATTCAAACATTGACTATAGTGATGGTTGCACAGCTGAATATACTAAAACCCACTGGCTTTTGTACTTTAAATGGGTGAGTTATATGGTATTTGAATTATATCTCAATAACGCTGTTATTAAAAATTTATACATTTTATTATGGGATACAAAAGAAGCCTTGCATAAATGGAGAGACACTTCATATTACTGGATTGGAAAATGATATTATAGAAGATATCCATTTTTCCCCCTGTGAGTTTATAAATGTAATACAGTATCAATCAAAGGCCAAATGAGGCTTTTGGGAATGGGGTAAGGAAGGAGATTGAGAAAATGATTTTATATTTCACCATGAAAAATGTGTGAGAATAGCCAAGAAACTTTTTTGAAGGTTTAGTAATGAGGGAGGAGTTGCCATCTGAGATATGAAGATGTTCTATAAAGCCACAGAGTTAAAGCTCTGTAGTACCGATGTAGAAAGAGTAACAGATCATTGGGACTAAATTGATCTGTCAGAACCAGACACAAGTATCTGAATAAATGTAATATATGTTAAAGAAGCTAGGATCAATTATTCGATAAATGGGCTAGGACAACTAACTACCCATGGTGAGGGGAAATAAGTGTGGTTTCTACCTCAAATCATATACTACAAAAATTCCTGATTGATTAAAGATCCATATGTAAAAATTAAATTAAAATGAGAGGTCTAAAAGAAAAAAGGGAAGTGTGTATGTTATGTTGAAATTGTAGTTGACCTTTTAAAGCATGACACCAAAAGATATTATGAAGGAAAGGATTGATTTGTATATATAAAAGTCAAAACACTTCCGTATGTGAAAAATCACCATAAACATTAAATTAAAAGGCAATGGCTTGCCAGGGCAAAATGTTTGCAATGAATAACAAAGAATACCATTTTTAATATAAAATATATTTTTTACATTAAAAATACATACCCAAAATGAAAGTGATCTGAACAGGTAAGTAGACAATTCACCAAAGATATACAAAAAAGCCAATAAGTGTAAGAAAAATGTTTAACTTTGTAAGGAAAAATGTAAATTAAAACAATGAGATGTAGACTTCCACCTGACAATTCGGTAAAGATAAAAGAAATTAAATTACCTTGAGTTTTGAAGCATTTTGGAGGCTCAGAATTCTCAAATTGTTACTTGGAAGTGTAGACTTGGTATCATGTGTGGGAACATATTAGAATACATATACTTTTTAACATAGTAATTGCGCTGCTAGGAATTTAACTGAAGAAAAAAATATGTCTTGTATGCACAAGAATTTTAATCATTAGTTTGCTTATTATTATAAGCAGTGAAATAAAGTGACCCATTAACAAACAGTCAAATTGTTAGATTGGATAAAATATATAAAACCCAATTACTTGTGGTTTCTAAGAGGTATATCTGAGGCATGAAGGCACAAAAAGGCTGAAAGTAAAAGGATGGAAAAAGAAATGCTAAGCAAATGCTAGCCAAAATAGAAGTGATTAGTTGTGTCAATTTCAGATTAAAATAGACAAATATTATTAGAAGTAGAGATATTATGTAATGATATAGGTTTAACTCACCAACAGATAAAACAAATCTAAACTTTCACAAAACAATTTTAAAAATCTAAAAAATATATAAAGCAATGCTTAATAGAACTATGTGGAGAAACTGAGAAATTCACCAACACTGTGGGAGATTTTGACAAGTCTCTCTGAATTATTAACACTTCAAAAGATAAAGTGTGTATCACTTCTCAGCCATTTGACTAAGATCAAGTATAATAGAAAATTGTGGTAAAGTTATAGATTTGATCAAAAACAATGAAACTGGATTTGATGATCATATACAGAACCCTGCACGCAATTTTTTTTTTTTTTTTTTTGAGACAGAGTCTCACTCTGTTCCCCGGGCTGTAGAGTGCCGTGGCATCAGCCTAGCTCACAGCAACCTCAAACTCCTGGGCTCAAGCGATCCTTCTGCCTCGGCCTCCCAAGTAGCTGGGACTACAGGCATGCGCCACCATGCCCGGCTAATTTTTTACATATATTTTTAGTTGGCCAATTAATTTCTTTCTATTTATAGTAGAGACGAGGTCTCGCTCTTGCTCAGGCTGGTCTTGAACTCCTGACCTTGAGCTATCCACCCACCTCGGCCTCCCAGAGTGCTAGGATTACAGGCGTGAGCCACCGCGCCCGGCCCATCAATTTCTTTATACGTGGAAAATTTTTTAAAAATTTCAAATTGAAGAATTTCCCATGGTGATTGAAACTAGGCTATAACAATATGAAGATCACGGGGCACGGGGGGGGGGACCATATTGGTTAAATTCTATTCATAAAATAAATGAATAGACTAATTAAAGACAAACAGAAATCCTAAAGCTTAATAGTCCTCTGGGCTTTCTGGAAGCATGACCTGAGAATGGCTGCAAATAAGCAGAAGATGTTCTCCCTCCTTTTGTTCCTCACACATGTAGCTGATAAAGGACCTTGTCAGTATTGTAATAACAGCATGTCATTCCCATCTAAATCATGCATGTGTATTTTTATACCTCCTGCAAAGCCCAAAAGGTTTTCAAAACTTCTGTCCCTGGTTTTGGATCAGGAAAGACACTTTTTGCTTCAACTGCAAAATAAGGTGAGTTTTATACATAGTAGAAGATAAGGTGAAGCCTATTTTTAAAAGTTCTATTTCCTGATAAAAATCTTAAAGAGAAAAATCAAATCATCTCTGTAGTTGCTGATATTCTGGCGGGATCAGTGCTCTGAAGGCTGACTGATAACTCCTGTTCTTGCTAGCACTGCTCTGCAGTGCACGAGGGGAGCTTAGTTGGATTAGAAAAGTTGTGGATTTGGTGTCACCATGACAAGTAGCTTTTATTTACCAAAAAATTTCATTACAAAACAATTTGACTCTCAATTTTTATACCCATTTGAATGCAATTAAAAAAAAAAAACTCTGGCCTTTTAATAAGTGCAAGACATACTTAATTCATTGTGAAGTGTTAGGTCACTGGGTAGAAAGTTTCTTGACTGATCATCCTGGCTTCACATTTTTAGTATATCTGAGATATTCACATTTTGGTATATTTTTGGTTGTCTCCTGCCTGAAATCTTCACACAGTCTGTGTAATGAAGCTGTTGTGACTGCATGGCCCAGGAGTGTGCCCTGTGCTGATGGAAGAGCTGATCTGCAGATACCTGCCAGAGGAAGCCGTGGATGGCTTCTGCCGGGATCTGATTTCCCCCAAACTCCTGGAAAACTGAAGCCGTTTTTAGCAGCCGGGTCCCAGTACACTGGCAGAGCAAGGGTTGGCTCACTCTCTTACACACGCAGTTGAGCTGGATGCACTCATAAATGAAAAATGATCTGAGTGCTGAGGGTGGGTGGGGCCCTGGAGCTCAGGAGGTGAAGCCAGGAGGAGAGAGAGAGAGAATGTGCTCCTCCGCTCAGCAGAGCATGGGGAGCTGGCAGGAAGTCGGAGCACATACTGGCGCAGCTCAAGTTTTTGTTGATCGTTAATAACCCAGGACTTTAAAGACCTGAATGGAGAAGGGAAATGAAGCACAGCAAACTTTGGAGTCTGGCCTAGGCAAGCGGCTGCTGAGGCACAGCAGAGAACACTCACCTGATCAGCTCATGAAGCAGGTATGGGGGAGACCCGAGCACCGAAGACATTCATGTTTTCTCTTTGAACACAACTTACAGGTCTCCCAAAGATTTATTGTTTTAAAAACAAAAGTCTATGAGAAATGAGCAGATAATATTGACATAAAGAAACAGACTTAACCTGCATTGTGCTGATATCTTCTCAATCAAGAATTTTTCTCAGTTACTAATTGGATGGCCAAATGATAATTTTTATTGTGAGGGTTGCTTTAAAAAAAAATCACACAGCATTTAAGTTAAAACCAACTTAAAAATTGGCAGATGCTAAAAGAACTGCAGACACTCTGTTTTAGAATACTTTGAAAAAAGTCAAGCAGAAACTGATTTACAGGCTTGACCGTTGCTGTGTTTTCCTATTTCAGAGCCAACAAGGTGCTCGCTAATTTTTGCTGGCTTTTGTAAGAGAGGAGGTGGCTGTGTAACAGCTGTGAAATATCCAGAAATTGACTGGGCTCCAGAGTGAAGCCTGAATGCACTAATGTTTTCTCCATTAAGGCAGGCTGCCTCTGCTCAGCGTCTAAGTCAGGGAATTGGAAAGTAGTGTGAAAGTGAAGTGTGAATCCTGAATGTTTGTCATGGGGTGGCGGGGAGTGCCGAGGGTTGGAAATTGTCACAGTGACGCTTCGCACTCATAAGTAGAAAGTAAACGGGTGGGACCCTGGGTGCAGCCACACGTGAGGCTAATTTAAAAACTGATTTGTGCTTCCCGTGATCATAGCTGAATCTCGGAGCATTCTTTTCTGTTATCAAGGTTTGGGGCTTGTGATAAGACAAGCAGAATAGAATAGAGACCATATCAAGCCTGGGTTTCTCAATCACTTCCAGGCCTTGCCTCTCATAGGCACAGGGGTGATCTGACATGGTCTTGCGCAAATGAAGTGGGCAGAGCGTGGTGGAATCGGGCTGACTGGGGGGTGGGTCAGAAATGGTACCTGTGGTCAGCCTGAGAGGGGGGAACGTCAGAGGTAGGTAGGGAACTTTGTTTCAGTAGAACTTTCCAGCCTGAATACTGGAGCTCTTTGAGTTGAGCTTTGGAGAATGCCCTGTTAGCCACAGGGGTGTGTCAGAGAAGACAGATGTGGGAGCTGCTTCTGGTAATGCGTACTGTCTGGCTGTCGTCCTCACGCTATGGTGGCTGAGTTTTGTGGCTTTGCTATTTAGTCCTGGAGGGCTGGGGGTTGGCTGTGTTTAGGCAAGCAAGCCTGTACCTTATTGCTAGTCTCTGTGATTTCTCAGCATTCCACAGAAGCCTTCTAGGGGAGCAGGAACAGCGCCTCCTGTGGCCTTTTAAGGAACTTTCCCATCCCCACTCAGTACTTTCCCTACCCGACTCAGGCTCTTTCTTGCCTGCTCTCCACCTGTTGGGGTCCCCTTTCACTCTCATCCTTAAGACTGGTCTGTCCCAGGTGCTCTCTGCAATGAACTAAGCTAGGCTGGGGGACAGGCTCCTTCCCAGTGTCCATGCTGGAAGCAGTCAGGGGTCAGCCGACTGTGGCTCACAGGCCAAATCCACCTTGCCCTGGCCTGTTCATATGGCCCCAGAGCTAAGAATGTGTTTCACATTTTAAAGGGCTAAAGAAACAAACAAAGAAGATTAAAAGACAGAGACATATGTGAGCCACAAAGCCTAAAGTATTTTCTATCTGATCCTTTAGAAAGAACATTTGCTGGCCCACCCGTTGATTTTTAGTATCATTCGTGAGCAGCGTGATCAGTGGGTTGATGCAGCTCATTAAGTCCTTTACAGTTTAAATGGGCTCTTGTCTGGGAAACTGATTTTAGTTTCTTAGTCCATATTAAATGGCACTGTTGCCTCCAGAAGGGTAGATTCAGGAGTGAAGAAGTTGAAGAATTTCTGCAGGGTCCAAATAATGTTAAAGAAATATCAGATGAACTATGAGCCTATGGCTGGATTTTCACCCCCTCACCTGGTTTGTGAAGCTGCTGGTGAAGATATTTACACCACCAGCCACGTGTTGACTGTGCCCTACTGAAAGGACCCAGTGGGGACCAAAACTCTGCTAACTTACCCAAAGCATTCGCTTCCTTGTTTTTCTTCGTTTGCGGACTGAATGCTGGCCAGACTTCCATAATCTAAAAATGTTTGGTGCTGGCACTTTGAAAAAGAGATGTTATTTGTAATAATAATTTAAAAGAAGTTTGCTGGATGGTCATGTTTTCTCATAGGTAGAACAATGTTTCTTTATTGCTCTCTAAGAAAGCTTACTGGGGCCCGCCAACCTCACCCCTGAACATGCAGTTCCCTACCCAGCACAGTATTTCATTGTTAATGTCATTTCTAATAAAGGAAGAGGAAAATCTGGTGACCTTGTTCACGTTTAACTTGAGTCAAAACTGCGGGCCTAGCTGTGGAGCTGAATTCTGTAAGTAGCTTTTTGTCCGTTGCAGAAACACAGGAAAGCTGCTTACAGGAGATCGTAGTATACTAAGGAAAATGAAATGGCTGGTATAAAATTTTTTTCTCTAGGACATTTCAGCCATCTATCCTCCTGTATTTGGAAATTGAATGCTGTCAGTAGAGAAGAATGGGGGCGGGGCCGAGCTTGACAGATGAAAGCAAGTGAGGAAGGATGAAAATATGAAGAGTGCAGCACCCCTTGGGAGGCAGAGCCTGCAAAACAAGATGGCGTCTGCACACGTGACAGGACTTGGGAGGGTGGGTCCTTTTAATCTACCATGGGAGCTTCGCGTTTAGAAAAGGGTTGGCTCTGAATTTAGAGATTAAGCAACCTGCTGTTCCTGTATGCACTGGAATTTCAGACACAGTCAGAAACCTGATTTGCGTAATTGCTGAAACTCAACTGGAAGCCAACCAGACTCCTCAGGCAAGGGGCAGATAGGAATCACAGCACGTGAGGGAATTTGTCAAGCTTGCCCAAGAGGGAATGGCACTGTGTGGCCAGATTCAACGGGGTGGGCTCTGGGGTGAAGGGTTGGCTTTGGGTTCCCAGAAGGCCATGATTGGAGGCTGAGTAACCTCTTCCTGTGCATGAGTTGGCACTATGTGTCAGAAGTCTAAAACTACCTGGTATCTCAAGGTAGCAGGAGGTACCTTTTTGCTTCTAAGCCATACAACCAAGCTTGCCCATAAAGAGACAGAAACCACCAGGCCCAGTCCAGTTGCTAAAATGGCATACAAGGCAAGAACAGCCCTCAGTGGGCCAGCTCATTTATACAGTGCTGGGAGGTCTGAGTGCTCAAAGCTAGAGCATCTGCCCCCTCCCTTTGGCTATCGAAACAGGGCCAGAATCTGACATCTGTTTATCAGCTTCTCCCTAATGGTGAATAGGATGAGAGACGGAGCTAGATGTAGGGATATATGTGCAGAAGTGTGAAAACCTAGAGAAGAGGAGCAGCCAGGCAAAATAGCAGTTATTCTGAATTAGAGAAAACTTGCGCAGTGGCTGGCAGGGGATCCCTTTGTATGGCTTTGTGTTTATACACATGCTGTGTCTCTTGTAAGAACTTTGGTAAGCATACTCTCACTTCCAGACATGACTTCTGTACATTTCCTGCATTGGGTTCCAGGGACGTAGCTCAAGATTCCTCATACTGTGGAGGTCCTGACAGGAGCTCTGCCTTCTCCTTAGTGACCCAGGAACACGATGACAACATCTTCCCTCCTTTGATGTGGCACCTGCTGCATGTGGCAGAGGAGGAGGAGGAGGCAGAGTGTGTTACACTTTGAGCTCTTCTGTTGGTTTCGCCGTCCCCTGCCAGCCCATGTGCTACAAGTTGCCTTCATTTGCGAAATTCAGGTGTGCGTGGGCACACAGCCACGCTGGGACTCCGCAGATGGCCTCAGTAGGGCGTGTCGTGAGTTCCCAGTCTCAGCTTAGATCCAAGGTCTCTGTGCCATCAGTCAGGCCATGACAGCGGTTGACCTGGGACTCTAGATCTGCCTTCTCTTTTATGATCTCTTCCTGAAGAATCAGTCCAACTATATTTTACATGCACCAGAGGAAAGTAGCACTTACAGGGACCAAAAGTGACTTTTTGATAAAAAAAAGAAAGATGAACCCATAGCCTGTATTTTTGGTAATTTCAGGGTTTGGAGGCTATCAGGTAGGCTTAAAGCAAGATATGCTGGGGTCATCTCTTTGCCTTTCTAGTTTCAACACTGATTTTCTTTCCAAAGTAGCAGATGGAAACCAAGTTGGACATTGGCAGAGTAAGGTAAATCTGAGGGAGGCACAAAGTGGTCCTTGAGAATGAATTTGGTAAAAAGCCTCTGTGTCAGTGCGATTCCTTAGACTATGGAGGGGGCAGAACATGGGTGCAGGTTATGCCCTTTAAATGGTAGACAAGGCGGTCTTCTGTTTACACATTACAGTTTTCCAAGATTTGCCCTTATTAACAAAACTCTCCTCCCCACCCCCACCTCCCAAAAAGTGGTTCTGCAGCGAACAATTTAGAATTCATTCTACACAAATGGGAGCCCTTGTGCCATGAGGTGAGTGAGAGGCAATTCAGAGGTAGCATAGTTGACCTACATTTGAAAGGCATGAGTCTCAGAATTCATCATGGTGCGCTCAATGACTAGCAACACTTTACTCTTGCCTTTTGCTCTCATTTCTGCCCCTTTGGCAAAAGTGTTCATATTTTCTCCTACTGGCTGCCTCCATCAGCAAGAGGAGGGTCTGTCTTCCAAGGAGCCCTGTCTTCGACTTACCAAATTCCACCTTTGCTGTCAGCTTGAAACACTCTGACTTAAGTTCCCAGATGATGACGGCCTGTGGGGTAGAGGGTTGACTTTTGGCAGTAAGCTGCTGGCTTTGGAAAACATCACAGGTATTTTATTGTAACAGATGCAAGATAGTTTTGGCAGGGGAGCAATAAAGACCTGGAGGGGAAACAGAAAATTACCTCTAAGTGCTGCAAGAAAGAAGGTGGCAGAAATAAAGGATGCAGTTTGGATTTGTAAAGCCAAGTCCTTTGCACAATCCTTTTTACAGGCTAGAACTTGCTTGTCTTTGGTTTATCCCTCAAGTGAGTCAAAGAATGTTAAAAGAGAATGAAACACTGAAGCTGAGAAATGTACTTGGGGGCATCTTGGTGCTTGAGGATTTTTTTGGGGTCGTACTGGCCCCTCCAAACTTCATGTGATGGAAACCCTGCTGTTTTCATGATGCGGAGACGTTACACATTCTTATGCCTATGACGGCTTAGACTTTCTTACTGAGTTAATTAGGGTAACAGAAATTTTAACATCTTAGAAGTGAGTGGAATCGGCTATTACAATAGGAGAAACGTTAGTCATTTCTGTATTCTTCTAGTGGCTTAATTAATTACATTTGTTGCCACCAGAATTTCAGAATAGGGATCTGCTATCCATTTCAGTACTGTTTTTTTCTTCTGTGAATTCTTCATTTACTCCAGAAGCAATTTCTAACCAGTCTCAAAGCCAAGAATATCAAACCTTGCAAATTAGTCATTCATTATTCTAGGCCAAATCATAGTGAATAATACAGTGCTGATTTTTTTTTATTTTTTTAGACAGGGTCTCACTCTGTTGCCTAGGCTAGAGTACAGTGGCATCATCATAGCTCACTACACCCTCAAAGTCCTGGGCCTAAGCAATCCTCCTGCCTCAGCCTCCCAAGCAGCTGGGACTGTGAGTGTGCACCACCATGCCTGGCTAATTTTTTAATTTCTTGTAGAGATGGGGTCTCACTATGTTGCTGAGACTGGTCTCAAACTTTGGCTTCAAGTTGCCTTGGCTTCCCAAAGTGCTAGGATTACAGGCATGAGCCACTGCATGTGGCCATGGTGCTGATTTTTAAGGTCAATTTTACTCTGATATGATTGACTGTGATCGACTCATGTTACTCACAGGTTGACTCTCAAACCTGTGAGGTTTCCTCTGCTTCTAACCTATTTTCTTTCTTATTAACATATCTTAGGTTAAGGTTATTAGCCCCAGAACCAGGATAGAAGGGGAACTAAGTAAAGATAATGCAACTAACTAATCATAGGATGGTCAGACTGCAAGGTGTAGAGATCTGTTTTTCAGGTGAGCAAGCCTAGGTAAAGAAAAGCTGAATGTGAGTTCTGTTGTCCTGTGTGTGCGCGTGTGTCAGGAGAGAGGAGGAGAGCTGCCAGCTGCAGTTTCTTTGTGTCACTCACGTGAACCTGGAAACATGGCTATTTTTGAGCAAAACTCTTCGTGTGAGACTGCGGCTCAGTTTGTAGGTCTGTCTTCTCTTATGTAAGCACGTGATCCAAACACACTCACACGATTTGTTTTTGTTAGAGAAATGCCTCATGATGCAGTAGCGACTTTTCCATGAGAGTTCAAACCGAGGGACAGATGAACTCCCCAAGGCTGATGTGTTCAGTTCCATTTTGCTTTCATGGCACTTTGGCGAGTGTGAGGGGAAAATCGCCTGCAGAGTGGTCTAGATGCCTTAGATGTACAATTTTGAAATTCAGAGACAAATCGATGTTGGCTTTTCCTGAAAATGGATCTTATTTTGAGAACCACAGTTGACATGGCTGAGGGAAGTTTTGCTTATTTTTGGCAAGAAAACTACCCTGAAAAGGTATGATCCAAGACACAGGGAGCCTGCCCCAGGCTCTCTGGCAGAGCAGGGGAAACAGTTAAGAACTCAGTGTCAGTGGTTTGTATTGAGTTCATGTTTGTATGGAAGTACCTACGCAGATAAGGCAGCTTCCTGTGAAATGAGATGATTTTAGTTACCCTGGGTAATGGTGTTCAGAATGTACCATGGAATATCTATTTCAGAAGTATTTAGAATCCAACCTAGAGGGTTTGATCCAAAGTACTTATTAAACACCTAAGTGCGTGGAAGCCACGGGACAGAAGCCAACAAGGCAAACGTAGTAGCTATCAGAGAAGGGAGTGATTTGAGCAGCTCATGCTCAGACTAAGATCGGACAGACAGATACAGGCACAACATTCTCTTTGTTCCTTTTGCTTAAGATCTTTAAGCATCTCTTCATCTTCACCTGGATTCTATGAATATATTTCATGGGGGCTGTGAACTTGGAAGGGAAGAAAACAGAACTATAGCTCAAATTTAGCATGTTGGCAACAAAGTACAATAGTATTAGCAGTCCCCATGCCTTTGTCACCAGTAGAAACGATACATACTATTTGCAGCACGTATCTTCCAGTGTCATCTGTACTCCTTACTACTTTGAGAATGCCAGCTAATAAATTTGTTGCTAGATCTTCAAAGTTAATGTAACAAAGGCCACATAGGTTACTATATTAAACATTTTTAAATGTTTAGGGTATTGTATTCCAATGTAACTGGTTTTCTTTATAATCCTGTGTATGAGGTCATTAAATATAAAATGTCTGATTTCAAATCAAAAGTTTATTATATCTCAAACAAGAAGCAGTACAATTAATCAAAGTATGTGCCTACACTATCCACACAGTTTTGCCATCTTAACCATAGCTTGCTTATTATGCCAGCAGCAAAGAAGCCTGGAGATTGAGTGGCGATGAAATTGCAAAAGGTGTTTTCCACAGCTTGTTGAGAATTGAATATTTTTCCTTGCAAGAAGGGGTCCAAAGCCTGGAAGAAGTGGTAGTCAGTTGGTGCAAGGTGAATACAGTGCATGACAGAGGGTTTCCAAGTCCAGCCTCTGTAGTTTGAGCAGCATTATTTGTGTGGCATGTGCTCGAGTGTTGTCTTGCAAGAGGATTGGCCTGTCTCTGTTGTCCAATCTCAGCTGCTTCATCACAAGCATCCTCATCATTTCATCCAATTGGTTGTAATCGATCAACCAGGTTTCATGAAGCTGTAGTGGATAATACCAGCACTGGACCACCAAACAGACACTGATAGCTTCTTTTGATAAACATTCTGCTTTGGACTATGTTTTGGCACTTCATCTTTATCCAACCATTGTGCCAAACACTTGTGATTGTCAAAAAGAACCCATTTTTCATCACACATAACAGTATGGTGTAGAAATGATTTGCCTTTATGTTGGGACAGCAAAGAAAGGCAAGCTTCCAGATGATTTTTCTGATGCTCATTTAATTCATGTGGAACTCGGCTATCCAGCTTCTTTACTTTGCCCATTTGTTTCAAATGGCTCAATATCGTTGGAATAGTAATGTTAAATCTTGCCGCTAATCCACGTGTAAGTTGAGATGGATTTACTTCCACTGTGGCTTTCAGCTCATCATTATCCACTTTGGTCTCAGGTCACCCACGTGGCTCGTTTTTAAGATTAAAATCGCCAGAACAGAACTTCTCAACCATCGATGTACCATGCATTCGTTAGCCACATCCTTCCCAAACACGTTGTTGATATTTTGAACTGTCTGTGCTACATTGGTTCCACAACAGGACTCATATTTGAAAATAACGTGAATTTTTGCCTTATCCATGGTTTCACAAAAATTGCTCTAAAAATTTTTTTGAAAGATAATCAGAAGCCAAAATGCATGTTTGAAAGAATGAGGATGCACCTTCACAATAAAATAAGAAGTGGCCAGGCGTGGTGGCTTATGCCTGTAATCCTAGCAATTTGGGAGGACAAGGCGGGGAGGATCGCTCAAGGTCAGGAGTTTGAAACCAGTCTGAGCAAGAGCGAGACCCCATCTCTACTAAAAATAGAAATTAATTGGTCAACTAAAAATATATAGAAAAAATTAGCCGAGCATGGTGGCACATGCCTGTAGTCCCAGCTACTCAGGACGCTGTGGCAGGAGGATCGCTTGAGCCCAGGAGTTTGAGGTTGCTGTGAGCTAGACTGACACCACAGCACTCTAGCCAGGGCAACAGAGTGAGACTCTGTCTCAAAAAAATAAGTAAATAAATAAAAAATAAAACAAGAAGTATCAAAGTGAAATGTCAGATATCAACTGTCAATACTTAAGGAAATCGGACATTCATACTTAATAACCTAATTTTTTATGCATTTAAAAATATTATTTTGAGACTTTACTAGATAACCAGAGAAGTCTATGGCACAAAAATAGAGAAACTGTATCTTAAAGGCTACCATTTGATATTTACTTAGATCTTCATTTACCAGGGAAAAAGCATCTACCCAGGGCAGCACAGTAGGTTCTAGCCTGTGAAGTCACCTGGGGCTCTTGATAAAACGCAGCATGTCTGGGGTAGGGCCTGAGACCTCTGCTTTTCTAACAAATTGTAGCCTATGGCAATCCAGATGAAGGCCTGTGTTTTCCAAACTCACTTCCCATAATTTTGGTAGATACCAATTGTAGGTAATAGCTTAACTATTGTAACACTTCGTTGTGAGAAGAGATGTTCTTAGGAGGGGAAATGTGGGAAAATCTCCAAACGCAGACTTCACCCGCTATAAAGTGTGCACATTCCCTCGTTTGGAGCACAGAGTAGCTGCCAGGTTGGGAAGTTAATTGGGCGGAAGCTCAGGCCCTGGGAGAGACTGCCAAGGTGAAGGGTGAGGTAGCAGAGTGTGCACGTGTCTCCCCAGGTGACTGCGTGGCATGTGCTCCCTGGGAAGCTGCTGCAGCTGTGGACGTGGTATGCACCAGGTGAGCTGTGAGCGGAGCGCGGCAGCCGCCTGCAGCCGATTCCCTCGGCCCGGCCAGGCCTGGAAGGGAGCAGATCGACATCTGCTCCGTGACTGTGTGTGCGGACCAGATGCTGGGTGATGAGGAGTGTTGTATATATGGCTTTCTTCTTTCCTGAAGGATGATTTATTAAGTGTGTCATTAGATGATGCAAGTTCTATATCTTTGTAAGATTTTCACAGATACTTGCAAGTTAGAGAAAGGTCCTTTGGCAGAGGATGAGGGGGAAAATGTCCCTGTACCTCCGTGGCCCAAGCAGCTCTTTTTAATAAATAGCTCCCGAGCCCCAGTCCTGACCAGCTATCTCCTAACAGTGTGCTTTGGCCTTGGTCAAATCACTTATGTCACATGGCCAGCTGGAGGCTTCACAGGGTGGCCTCTGATGTCCAGAAATCCAATTTTGTCTGTTTGTCAGAGGCTGTCAGCTGCCTGGAGACTGACTCATGCTAATCAAACTCCCAGGAGACTGACATTGAGCCTTGCAAACCCAGCTTATTGACTCCTGGTGAAAGAGGGATCCTTCTGGTGACGGATGTGTTACTGTCCTCGTAGTCCTGTCTTCTGAGGGGAGAGGTGGCTGGGTATAAGGACTTTACATGGAATAAGTCTTAAGGACTGTCCCAGGAATCTAGACTCAGTGTCCTTGCTCGTGTATGGGGCTGAAGAATTGCACCAGAATTCTCTCCGTCTTTAGTAAAGGGCTCCCTGTTTTCTTTTCCCTTGTTCTCTCCTCCACGCGGGAACCCCCAGGTGTTCTGCCACAGCTTTCATATTTCCAGACCCTGCATGAGACCACATCTCCTCCCCTGGACGGGATCCAGGTGTTTCTGGGTCTCCTCACCCACCCACCTGTTTATGGGTTGTCTGGAAGGAGACATGCACGCGGACGGGTCCAGGTGCACAGCCGTTGCAGGGTGAGCCTTACTATTTCTACTCTTCCCATTCTTTCTCTTTTTTAACTTTTTCTTACTATTTCTACTCTCAAGGCCAACTCCCTATAAGAGGAAGCACAATTGCCCCCTGCTGGCTGGAAGAGTTCTTCCTGACACATGGGTTGCTTTGTCCCCGTCTCCACAGGAAGCGCCCCTATTAATTATCCACGTCCCTGGTTCCCAAAACCATCCTGTGAACAGGATGCCTCACAAGAGGCATGAAGTGCAAATTGCTGGACCCATCCCACAGGTCTGGCTGGGGTCTAGAGTCTTATTTGTAAAACATTCCTCAGGAAAAGAGAGGCATCCCTTGGGTGGCAGCCAGATCTTTTGGAATGTTTTTGTGGCACCGCTGGCTCACCACCCGTGGTGAGGGGTGAATTAGAGGTCTCTTTTCTTATTTTTGCTTTTCTTTTTTGCTTAAATTTTTAATGAACAAGTGTCATCTTACAAAGCAGTCTCTTTTTTTCCCCCTTCAAATGAAAGATTCTCCAGATTATTCTTTTAATTGGCCGAATTTGGGAACCACCACTGTAGAGCTGTTACCCCAGACCCAGAGCCCGTGTTTTATGGAGAAAACAAAGGCTTCGGGAATGAACTGGCTGACTGGTGCCGGGGGCAGCAGGACTGAACGGTGTGGGCACTACTGCATTAATGTAGAAAGACCGTACCCAGTATATACTCTCTGTGTCTTGACTAGATCCACTATTCTAAGCCCCAGGGGCCTTGTTTCTGGGGTGTTGCATTAGAATGTCCATAATCAAATGCCCACGTATACAGGATATGGGAACAAATTCAATCGAGGCATCCTCCCTCAGCTCTAGATTAGAATATGAGTGACATCAGCCATCCTAATGCTTCCATATCTGACAGGCGGAGGCCTCTGGAATGCCCAGGGTCCCCTACCTCTTCATTAGACTGCATCATCCTGCAATGCCTCAACTTCCCCATCTGTAAAATAAGCACTACCTCCCTTACAAAGTTGACGTGAAAATCAAATGATATGATGCATGTGATAGGGCTTTGGGAAAGAAAGTACCAAGCATTACATAATTTTAAGGTGGTCTCATCGCCATCAATATTATTATATTACCCCTAAAGACTTTACATGTCTGCTAAGTGGCTCCAAATAGAATCACTATAGGTGGGAGAAATATTCTCTTACAACCCAATGAAAGCCTACTCGGGTGGGCGTGGGAGGAATCAGGATTCCCATAGAAAGATATTACTTCTGAATTTCCTGATTAAAGTAGCTCTAATGGCCCATTAGCGAATCATCTCACACCCTCTGCCCTTTTCGTGGCTGCTTTCCAGCTACGCTCCAGAGCCAGGAATTGTTTGGGTGAGCAAGCTGGTACGTGTAAGTCAGAGGATGTTTTTCTGTCTGCTCAAAGGCAAGAGCATGTCTCTTTTGCTGCTCTGGGTGGTGAAAATGCTTCAAGATTTGTCATTTTGAGAATGGCAGGGTCTTTGACCCTGTGTTCCAGACTAGATTAAGAACCAGACAGATTTTAATATCTGTAAAAAGCCTCTGCAACTGTTCCAAAAACTAGATATCCCTAGAAAGGATAAAGCTTTGTTTTTCTCCCAGGAAATGATACAGCTTGAGAATTATGGGACTCAGTCTGTGGTAATTAACCTTAATGAAACTAAGCACTAACTGCGTCTCCATAGATTTGCTTAAAGAAAATGTATAGATTTGGAGAGACAAAGAATAAAAACAGAAACTTTATGTAAAACATTAGACATTAATTCTAATTAAAGGAGTATGTGATTTAATGACATGCTGTAGATGCGACATGCTTCCTGGAGGGTGCTTCTGGCTCTGAGATGCTGTGATTCTGGTTGGAATGGTTTGGAAAGAGTTCATGAGAGAGGCTGCTCTTAAACTGAGCCTTAATCGATTAGTAGCATCTGTGTAGGTAGAGAGACTAGGAAGTACATCCCAGAGAATGAAAGTACAGGGTGTAGAGGCCTGGGGATGAGGTGGTGCCCTCCGGGTTAGCCGCGTGCTGACGAGGAGAAGAGCAGGGAAGGAGATTCATCGTGTGCATGAATCTTACAGGTTGGTCAGATTTAATCTGAAAGGAAAAAGAGGAGATTGAAAGGACTTTCGTAATATAGACTAATTGTATTAAATGGTTTTGGTCATTTTCCTTTGCTTAGAAACCCATTTACCAAATGCCAGACTGCTGAGAGTCCGTGTTAGAATTACCTGGACTTTTAAAAAAGAAAGTGTTCTGGCTTCTACTCACCTCCACCCCCAGGCTTATTATTTCAGAATCCTGGAAAAGCAATGGGAGGTAGGGGAAGAAGTAGGGTAGAGTACCTCATTGTTTTTAGAAGTTCAATTGCAAGCAACCTTAGGAACTATGCAATTTCCTAGGAATTTCATCCTCATATATGACCCAAGGACAATGTAAGATAGCACTTAAAACCCACTTCTCCAATCTGTGCAGTCCTAACAAGCAGCAGAAAACAATTCTGGCACATTTAAAGCAGAAAGCAAATTTAGCAACAGAACATTGGGAAGCTCACAGAAGCCAATGGAAGTGTCAAGGTCTGGGCTTAAGAGAAAGGACAAAAACCAGGGGGACTAGGTAGCCAAGGACATGTCTGAGGTCAAGGCATAGGAGCCATCTCCTGAGGATACCACAACTGCCACCACCACATTACCTGACTCCTCTACTAGCCTTTATCTCTCCTTGTGTCTTCACTGTCCTCATGACCCAGAATGCCAGGCCAGGTCTTCCAGTGGGCAAATCTGAGTCATGCATCTGCAGACTAGTACCCGGGAGTGGGGAGAGAACATAGATGTCGGGTGTGGTGACTCATGCCTGTAATCCCAGCATTCTGAGAGGCCTGGAAGGGGAGGATCGCTTGAGGCCAGGAGTTGCTGAGAATGGATATTTCTTCTCTACCACCTTTCATATGACAGGAGCTTCCCCCCCCTCCAAAGGGTGATTCCAAAGGTACTGGATAGCCACAAAAACCTTCACCTTCCCTACCACACAGGTAAAACCAGTTGGAGAGGTTTGTCTCCTCTCTCTCCACCATCTTTCTGTGGGTCCATGTCTTTCTCTCTCCTTAAGTGTCTCTCCTTGACGCCCCACCCTCTCAGGCTTGGTGTGCTTGGCTGACTGTGGTCATCTCTCTTCACGTTAGTCCTTTCACCCGGCCCCCTACCAATTTTAAAGCTTCCCTGGTGGCCTCAGAAGGCAGCCATTCCATTGAGGGACAGTGCTAGGTGTTTGGAAAGTTTTTATTTTATGAAGCCAAATATCTTCTGCCCTTCATCTTTTTCTCCCTGGTGCTACTTCCATAGCCTGTGCCACCCTGCAGTGATCTACCCGCTTCATGTAATCGCTTATAGATTTGTGTGTGAAACTGTCACATCCCTCCTCCCCCCATATTGTATTTTCCGGGCTAAGCACCCTTAGCTCTTTAGCTGCTCATCCTAAGAGAGCATTTGCCATCTTAAAATTGTACTGCTGGAACTGAATTGAATCCTCTCCACATGATCTGATCCAGAACAGGATTATCACCTCCTCTGGTAATGTGGACAGTTTACTTCTCTTAATGCAGTCAGAGATTGCAGTGCCTTTGTAGTTGGCTCTGTCACGAAATTCAGTTGACTGTCCATGAAAACCCACAGTTTTGCCTGAAGCTATGTGGGATTCGTTTCAAATATCCTGTGGGATCAGAGTCTGATCTGTAAGCCTGGGGCCACCATCCTGGCACCAGCATTATAGTCTGTTGACTTGACTGACTTGAGAGAATCTCCCCACGGCCCCGCGGAAGGACTGAGAAAATGAGTTCCATGTCGCTGGCAAAATGAAGAGCCCTCACCAATGAGGAAAATTCACTTTTACATACTTTATTTCCATCAAGTGGATTACCACACATGAGAAAATAAATAACTGACATGCTATTGATGGATGGAAGCCAGGGTGGGGGTTTGGTTTGCAAGGGTATTTTTATTATTATTTTTAAGTCGTGTTTATTAAGATATAATTTGCCTATGTTCTTTTTTTGATGTATTAAAAGTGTTGTAAGCTTCATTTATAAAGGAAACTTACAAGACAGTGAAAAAATGATAAACACTCCAATAGGCAAATGGGAATAAGAAATTAACAGAAGAGAAAACCAAATGGCCAGTAAACATGAAAATATGTTTGTGCTGGGCTTTTAAATTTTAATACATTTAGGGGGTATAAGTTGTTGTGATGTGTATAAATTATATAATGTATAATGCTGAAGTAGGGGTTTTTAGTGTACTCATCTCCAGAAGAGTGTACGTTGCACCTGATAGGTAGATTTTTGTACCTCCCCCGCCCCCTTCTTGGTTTCCAGTGTCACTTACACCACCGTATGACTTATGTATTCCTCATTTAGCTCCCACTTATAAGTGAGCACGTGTGGGATTTGTTTTCCCATTCCCGAGATGCTTCACTTAGGATAATCATCTCCAGTTTTATCCAAGTTTCTGCAAAAGACATTATTTCATTCATTTATATGACTAAATAGTACTCCATGGTGTGTATATATACACACACACCACGTTTTCTTTATTCACTTCTCAGTTAACAAGCACTTAGTTTGATTCCATATCTTTGCAATTATGAATTGTGCTGCAATAAAGACTCACAGAAGTGGGATGGCTGGACCAAACGGTAGGTCTACTTTCAGTTCTTTGAGGAATCTCCGCACTGTTTTCCACAGCTGGTGTACTAGCTTACATTCCCACCAACAGTGTATAGCGTTCCCTTTTCACTGCATCTGCACAAACATCTATTATTTTTTGACTTTTTAATAGGGGCCATTCTGACAGGGATAGGTGGTATCTCATTGTGGTTTTGATTTGCATTTCCCTGATGATTAGTGATGTTGAGTGTATTTTCATGTTTGTTGACCATTTGTCTATCTTCTTTTGAAAAGAATCTGTCCATGTCTTTCACTCACTTTTTTTTTTTTTGAGACAGAGTCTCACTGTCACCCAGGCTAGTGTGCAATGACATCATCATAGCTCACTGCAACCTCAAACTATTGGGCTCAAGCAGTTCTGCCTCAGCCTCCTAAGTAGCTGAGACCATAGGTGTGCGCCACTACACCTGGTTAATTTTTGTATTTTTTGTAGAGACGGAGGTCTCACTCTTGCTCAGGCTGGTCTCGAACTTCTGACTTCAAGTGATCCTCCTGCCTTCGTCTCACGGAGTGCTAGGATTATAGGCGTGAGCCACTGCACCCAGCCTCGCTCACTATTGATTGGGTTATTTGGTTTTTTTCTTGCTGATTTTGAGGGTTTTTTTTTTAATTTTTTTTTTGAGGGATTTTTAGATTATGTATATTAGTTCTTTGTCCGATGTAGAGTTTGTGAATATTTTCTCTCATTCTGTGTCTTATCTATTTATTCTGTTGATTATTTCTTTTGCTGTGCAGGAACTTTTTATTAAGTCCCACTTATTTATTTTTGTTGTTGCTGTATTTGCTTGTGGGATCATAGTCATAAATTCATTGCCTAGGATAATGTCCAGAAGAGTTTTTCCTATGTTTTTTCTAGAATTATTATGGTTTCAGTTCTTACATTTAAGTCTATAATTCATCTTGAGTTAATTTTTGTACATAGTGAGAGAGAGGGATCCAGCTTCTACAGGTGGCTATCCAGTTTTCCCAGCACCATTTGTTAAATAGGGCATCCTTTTCTCCAGTGTATATTTTTATCTGCTTTGTCAAAAATCACTTAGTTATAGCTATATGGCTTTATTTCTGAGTTCTCTATTCTGTTTCATTGATCTGTGTGTCTTCCTTTATACCAGTATTATGCTGTTTTGGTTACTGTGACCTTGTATTAGTAGTATAATTGGAAGTCAGGTAATGTGGTGTCTCCAGATTTGTTCTTTTTCCTTAGGATTGCTTTGGCTATAGGACTCTTTTTTGGTTCTGTATGAAATGTAGAATTATTTTTTCTAAATCAGTGAAAAATGATGTTGGTATTTTGATGGAAGTTACATAGAATCTGTAAATCACTTTGGATGGTATGGACATTTTAACAATGTTAATTCTCCCAATCCACGAGCATGGGATGTTTTTCCATTTGTTTATGTCATCTATAGTTTCTTTCATCATCGGTGTTTTGTGGCTCCCCTTGTAGAGGTCTTTCACCTCCTTGATTAAGTGTATTCTTAGGTATTTTATTTTCTTAGCAGCTATTTTAAATGGTATTGCATTCTTGATGTGACTCTCGGCTTGACTGTTATTAGTATATGGAAATGCTACTGATTTGTGTATGTTGATTTTGTAACCTGAGACTTTACTGAATTTATTTATTCTTAGGAGTCTTTTGGTGGAATCCTTAGGGTTTTCTAGATACAAGATCATACCATTGGCAAACAGGAATAGTTTGACCTCCCCTTTCCTGATTTGGGTGCCCTTTATTTCATCCTCTTGCCTGATTGCTCTGGCTAGAACTTCCAGTACTATGTTGAATAGAAGTGATGACAGTGAGCACCCTTGTCTTATTCCAGTTCTTAGGGGGAATGCTTTCAACTTTTCCCCATTCAAAATGATGTTAGCTGTGGGTTTGTCATATGTGGCTTTTATTATTTTGACATGTGTTCCTTCTATGCCTAGAGTGTTGGATTTTATCACACGCTCTGTCTGCATCTATTAAAATGATCATATGGTCTTTGTTTTTAATTCTGTTTATGTTGTGGATCATATTTATTGATTTGCATTTGTTGAACCATCCTTGTATCCATAAGATGAAACCTACTTGATCATAATTAATTATCTTTTTGATATGTTGTTGGATTCAGTTTGCTAGTATTTTGTTGAAGATTTTTGCATCTATGTTCATGAGATATTGGTCTGTAGTTTTTTTGTTGTTGTTATTGTGTTCTTTCCTGGCTTTGGTATCAGGGTGATAATGGCTCCGTAGAATTGGTTAGGGAGGATTCCCTTCTTCTCGATATTATGGAACAGTTTCAGCAGGATAGGTGCCAGTTCATCTTTGTAGGCCTGGAGTTCAGCTGTGAATCCATCTGGTCCTGGGCTTTATTTTGTTGGAAGATTTTTTTATTACTGTTTCAATCTTGCTACTCATTATTGATCTGTTCAGGATTTCTATTCCTTCCTGATTCAAGCTTGGGAGGTTGTGTGTTTCCAAAAATTTATTCATTTACTCTAGGGTTTCTAGTTTGTGTGGGTAGATGTGTTCATAGTAGTCTCGAATGATATTTTGTATTTCTGTGGTATAGGTTGTAGTGCCTTCTTTTTTCATTTCTGACTGAGCTTACTTCATTTCTTTCTCTTCTATTTCTGGTTAATCTAGCCTTGTGGTCATTGATTTTGTTTATCATTTCAAAGAACCAGCTTTTCATTTTGTTGATCATTTGTATTTTTTTCATTTCCATTTCATTTAGTTCCACTACGCTATTTCTTTCTTCTTTTCTGCTAGATTTGGTTTGGTCTTTTTCTAGTTCCTTGAGGTGTGGCATTAGGTTGTTAATTTGTAATCTTTCTGTCTTTTTGAGATAGGCAATTAAGGCTATGAACTTTGCCTTAGCACTGCCTTTTCTCTATCCCAGAGATTTTGGAAGCTTGTCATCTTTGTCATTCAATTTAAAAAAATTTTTATTTCCATCTTGATTTCATTAACCCAAGGATCATTCAGCAGCAGGTTGTTTAATTTCCATGTAGTTGTGTTGTTTTGAGAGTTCCTACTAGAATTGATGTCTAGTTTTATTCCATCATGGTCTGAGAAGATACATGGTATGATTTTGATTTTTCTAAATTTGTTGAGACCTGTTTTGTGGCCTAACATATGACCAATCTTGGCAAATGTCCCATGTACTGAGAAGAATGTATTTTCTGTAGGTTTTGGGTAAAATGTTCTGTAAATGTCTGTTAGGTCCATTTGTCATAAAGTCTCATCTAGGCCTGGTGTTTCTCTGTTGACTCTCTGCCTCAATGATCTGTCTTGTTTTGTCAGTGGAGTGTTGAAGTACCCAGTTTTTATGATGTTGTCATTTGTTTCTTTCCTTAGATCTAGTAGAATTTGATTTATGAATCTGGGAGCTCCTGTATTAGGTACATACATATTTAGGATTGTCATATCTTCTTATTGAATTGATCCCTTTATCATTTATAATGACCATCTTTGTCTTTTTCTTTCTTTTTTTTAACATTTTTGATTTAAAATCTATTTTATCTGATATAAGAATAGCTACTCTTGCTCACTTTTGGTTTCTATTTGCATGGAATATTTTTTTCTACCCCTTTATATTGAGTTTATAAGAATCAAATCTTTATGAGTTAAATGGGTTTCTTGGAGACAGCATATATTGGGATTGTGTGTTTTTATCCATTCAACCAATCTATATCTTTTAAGTAGGGCATTAGACCATTTATATTCAGTGTTAGTATTGATATGTGAGATATTGTTCTGATGATCATGTTGATTGTTGCCTATTTGTGTTGTTTTCTTCCTTGTTACTGTTTTATAAGAGCTGTGAGTTTTAACATTTGGGTGTTTTTAGATGGGTAGATATTGACCTGTGTCATGTATAGAACACTTTTAAGCTTTTCTTGTAGGGCATGTCTGGTGGTGACAAATTCTCTTAGAATTTGTTTCTCTGGGAACGACTTTATTTCTCTTTCATTTATGAAACTTAGTTTTGCAGGATCCAAAACTCTTGGTGAGCAGTTATTCCATTTAAGAAGACTAAAACTGGGATCGCAATCCCTTCTGGTTTATAATATTTCTGCTGAGAAGTCTGCTGTTGGTCTGATAGGTTTTCTTTTGTAAGTTACTTGATGCTTTTGACTTGCAGCTTGTAGGACTTTTTCTCCTTCGTTTTGACTTTGGCCAGACTGATGACTGTGTCTTGGTGATGTTCTATTGGCCTTGAATCTTTCAGGTATTTGCTGACTTTCTTGTTTCTAGATGTTTATATCTCTACCAATACCAGGGAAGTTTTCTTCCAAAATTCTCTCAAATAGGTTTTCCATGCTTTTTGCTTTTTCTTCTTCTCCCTTGGGGATACCTATGATTATTATATTTGTTCATCTCATATAATCCCTTATTTCTCAGAGAGATTCTTCTTGATGATTTTTCTTCATTTCTGGCTGACTAGGTTAATTTCAAAGCTTTCTCTTCAAGCTCTGAAATTCTTTCTTCTGCTTGATCTACTCTGTTAAAACTTTCCACTGTATTTTGACACTCCCTAAATGACTATTTCATTTCTGGAAGTTCTGTTACATTTTGTCATATATTACCTATCTCTTTAGTGAATTTTTCATTGATGTACTGAATTTTGTCTTTTTTTGTTGTTTCTTTGTATTAGTTTTCACCTTTCTCATCAATCCCATTGAGCTTACTTGAGATCCATTCTCCGAATTCCATATCTAGCATTTCAACAATGTTCTTTTCGGTGGAATCCATTGTTGGAGAGCCAATGTGATCCTTCGGGGGTGTCAAAGCAGCCTACTTTTTTTACGTTGCCAGAATTTGCTATGCTGATTCCTTCTTATCTGAAACCTCTTCTCTCAACTCAAAGCAGCTTTGCAGTATGCTATTTCTCCTCTGGCTGGCAACTCTGTTACTCAGTGAAGAGGGAGAAATCCCTGGATGGTGTGTTGAGTCCTGCTGTGGGAAACTGATCAGGCAGGAGAGGGGCAGATGCACTATGAACCATTAACATTGCTGCTCTCTTGTGTCTCCTCATTCCATGGGCATGTGGGGTGTGGCAGCCATGCTGCAGGCAGGTGGTACGTGGCGGGTGGTTGGCAGGCTTTTGGCAGGTGGTTGACAATGGTTGGCTCACAGCAGCCTGGGTGTTCACTCTGCCCAGGTCTAGTGGCAGCAGTGGCAGTGTGAACATTCATTCTGCTCAGGTTTTTGGTGGCAGTGCTAGCCCGGTGGCATCATCAGGAGCCAGGTGCCATGGCCACATGCTCTGCCCAGGTCCCGTGGCAGCTGTGGTTTGACAAGGCCAGCCAGGGGGCAGTAACAGGCACCAAGTCTGTGGGTGTCTGCTCTGCCTAGGGTCCCTTGGTGGTGGGGTGTATGTGAGAGGGTCTGGCTTCCTTGCTTCTCTTTGGCCCACCAGGTGCAGTGTGGAGGTGGCAGCAATGGATCTGACCCCTAGGTAGATGCAGTGTTCTGGGTCTTGGGCCTCAAAATGACACCAGCTGCAGCACCCAGGGTTCAGGGACTGGCAGGACCCCCATGTGCCTTCTCTCCAGAGCAATTCCACTGCATAGTCTCCAGTCAGCTCCCTGTATCATACCAGAGTCCTGCTGCAGTAGAGGGTCCCTCCCACAACTCATATTGCTATGTCTGCAGGGGAAGTGTAGAGCCCCAAGGTTTTCTCCTCTATCCTTTCCCCACATGTGGGTGTCTTTTCCACATACTTCCAATCCTGCCAAACCAGCTGCCCTACTTCCTTCTCCTTCACTTTAGCTACCTCTCATCACATCCCTGTTGATTCCCAGTGCTCTCTTCTAGATGATCGATCTCTGAAGGTAAATATCTACTCACCACTTTTGATCATCTTCATGAGAGCAGCAGGTGCAGGCTGCGTCTCACCCACCATCTTGGTCCCTCCTTAATTTGCTTATACTCTTTAGCATAATAAATTTTTCCCGATTCCAGAAATATTAAATGGAGTATACTTACAGTACAAAATTGAGATACTATGCTAACATAAGTAGAAACTAAAAAAAGCCCTTTCTAACTTTACCAGTCTATAAATTCTGATAAAGTCTTGTGAATTACCACTGAACTCAAGACAAAGAACCAGTCTATCACCCTAAAAATGCCCACTGTGGTCAATCCCTCTCCTTACCCCAATCCTTTGGCAATCACTGATATATGTACTCTGTTCCTATTATATTGCCTTTTCAGAATGTCATGTAAATGGAATCTGTCTTAGTCTATTTGGGCTGCTATAATAAAATATAAAATACCTTAGACTAGGTGATTTATAAATAACAAAAATTTATTGCTTACAGTTCTGGAGGCTGGCAAGTCCAAGATCAATACACCAGCAGATTCAGTGTCTGGTGAGGGCCCTGTTCCTCATAGATGATGCCACTTTGCTGCATCCTCACATGGTGGAAGGGATAAAATCTCCCTCAGGCTTCTTATACAAGGGCACTAATCCCATTCACCAAGGATCTACCCTCATAACCTAATCACCTGTCAAAGTCCCCACCTCTTAATACTATCTCTAGTTGGGGATTTAGTTTCAATGTATGAATTTGGGGGAAGCACAAGCATTCAGACTATAGCAGAATCATATAGTTATGTAGCCATGTGAATGTTCTTTCACCTAGCATAATGCATTTGAGAGTCATTCATGTTATTGCATGTACCAATATGTGCAATTTTCATTGCTGAGTAGTATTCCTTTATATAGATGTGCCACAGTTGCATCCTGGGCAACAATGAGACCCTATCTCTACAAGAAAAAAAATAAAACTTAGCCAGGTGTGGTGGCACACACCTGTAGTCTCAGCCATTTGGGAGGCTGAAGCAGGAGGATTGCTTGAGCTCAGGAGTTTGAGGTTGCAGTGAGCTATGATCACTCCACTATACTATAGCCTGAGCTTGTCTCAATAAAAATAAAAGTGTGCCACAGTTGGTTTATCCATTCTCTCTTTGAACCTGCTGTTTCATCAGATAGAGGTCCGTGTAACATCTCATGAAAGAGGGGTTTTGCACCCCATATCTTCTCAGACAAACATAGTCTGTCCCACAAAGAAATCTTTGTTCTTACATATGCTCTCTATAATTCTGTCATGCTCAAGTCTCATCTTTATAATACCTCCTGAAGCACTGGAAAAATATAAAAAGCAGAGAATTTAGATAGAGTATGTATGTTTTCTTTTTCTTTGCCTGCAAGCATAAGCACTAGATTTTTGTCTATTTGTGAATACAGATCTTATTTCTATCTCTTATTACACTTTGAAGCAGGTTTAAACCTTTCTTAGTTTTTGTTTGTTCTTTTTTAAAGAAAAATTTGGTCAGTATCTCTAAAGAAAATCTGTCACTGTATTAATATTATGGATTCTTTATTAAATTGTGATTATTGCATAAATAGGGATGCCAGAATTTATAGTCTCTTTTTAAGTACTGTTTTTAGTTTAAATTTGGACTTGTTCCACTAAGTGTCTGTGGTAGTAATTTTGTGATATCCATGCCAAGAGATATAGTTATATCATAAACACTGTACTCTGAAATTCAGGTTAGAGTGGAAAAGAGGTATTATAGAAGAGAATGATTTGAAATAATTATGTGATGGGAATGTCTGAATTTGTAACCTCTGTATACTTTTGATTTATGATCTGATAAAAATAACATTTAAGGGAAACCTTCTTGGATTTTATAACCTTAATTGAAAACTTGTGTGTGCTGATTACAGGATAGAGATTCACTCTGAGATTCAAAGCTGACCACTCAGGCTGGCTATGTGAATTAGTTGTTTGCTTTTAATGGGGGGGCCACCTGAATTTACTGCATGCTTAACTGAAGAATAGTTGTTCGGATCATGTATCTATAACCAGAGTTCTTGTAACTAGTAAATGGACTCTGCAGATATTGTTTTAAGAATACCAGATTCTGCTATCTTCCTTTCCTATCTATAAATAAATGCAATTTCCTCCAAAATCTGAAAAGAAATCATTTGAATAGATGAACTAAGTTTCATTTTGAAAGGGGAAAAGTGAGTGAACAGCTAAGAAACTTTTGAAAAATAGTAACAATGGAGAGAAGGGTATGTTCTCACCAGACAGCAAACTGTACTTTAAAGCTCTAGTAATTAAAACAGTGTGGCATAGGAACTGACACATAGACCCATGGAACAGAGTAGTGAATTCCAAATAGGCCCATATATGGCAGAAAATTTCATTTATGGACATGAGGTGTTTCAAAACTGGAGGATAAAGAACAATATGTTTAGGAAATTTTATTGAAATAATTAGCTAAAAATTTAGGCACAAAAACTATAAAGTTAGATCCAATCTTGAGTCCTACACAAAAATTCCAAATGGGATAAATAGCTTAAACATAAAAAAGAAATTTGTAAAAGTATTTGAAGAAAATAGAATATTTTTATTATCCAGGGTAGAGAAGAGGCCTCCTCAAATAAGACTATCAATGCAGGAAGTCATAAAAGAGAAGAAGATATACTAAACTTCTATATGACAATACACCACAAAATGTTGAAGGTCAAGTTATCGGAATGGTTTGGGGTGATGTGAAGGAGTGACTTTCACATTTTACTTTATCTGCTTCACCACCACCTATGTTTTTTGTACAGGGATGTCTTCATAAATTGCACAGTTTTCTCAAGGTGCTTGCCACAGCACATGGACTATGCTAAATGCTCATATAAATTATAGCCGCTATTATTACTTTTAAACCCCTTTCCTCGTTTACAGTGATTCACATTTAGAAAATGTGGCTCCATATCTAAATGTATTTTTGTAAAATTCTCTTGTTTTGTAAAGCGTTGCCTTTTTGTTGTTGATACCCTGAATGCATTTGTCTACCATTCCTCATTATTGCTCAGTGCAGGGGGTAAAGTATTCAATTCTATTACCAAGTGTATTGTGGCTGTTGGCTTTGGAAGAGGCAGGAACATCAGGTTACAAAAGGGCCGTGAACCTGCTTCAAGGTGTACGCAGTCTTGTTGATTGACGTGATGTACACGTAACCACGAGAGAGCAATTTTAGAAAGTTGTATGTTAAGTACCAAGTTGAGGGTGATCAGACCAGGGTTGGGCACTGGAGGACCCTAAGCTCTGTGCTGTTGGAACTTCTAGAGAGGACCTGTCTCTCCAGAAGTGAAGAAGAGGTGGACCAAGGAGCCCAAGAATGATACACAGATGTTTCTGAAAACTTTCCCCTTTGAAACAGGCCTTTGTCTAGCTGAGCCCATGCTCTGACATTGGGGTGATTCACATGTGACCCTCTAGAATGCCAGATTAGAAGGTTGGTTTTCTTGCAGAGTAGATGACCTCTCCTGAGGCTGCAGTGGAATCAACTTTACCTGAGCACAGAGGCCAGGGCCCTGTGGCTGCTACCCGGCTGCCCAGCATTTCTGTCTTCTCCATGTGGGTTTTCGTTTCTTCCCTTCACCAGGGGGGAGTTTATGTGTAGTTGACTTCTCTGCATATATAGATCAGGGGGCTTGGATGCAGTCATTGTGAACATTTTTCAAGTATTACAACTGTATGCCTCATGCTTTGCATCTGAGTATCATTTAATTCTCATAGCAACCCATGTTAGATGAAAAAAACAACTCTTTGTTTCATTGAAGTTCTGTATTGTTTTTCTCATCTTTCATTTATTTCTGCTCTGATCTTTATCATTTCCTTTCTTCTGATAACTTTGGGTTTTGTTCTTTTTCTGGTTCCTTGAGGTGTAAAATTCGGTTGTTCATTTGAGATCTTTCTATTTTCTTGATGTAGGTGTTTATTACTATAAACTTCTCTCTCAGAACTGATTTTGCTGTATTCCGTAAGTTTTGAGTATAATGTGTTTCCATTTTCATTTTTTTCAAGATACTTTTTGATTTTCATTTTGAGCTTTTCTTGGACCCATTGATTGTTCAGGAGTGTGTTATTAAGTTTCCACATATTTGTGAATTTTCCACTTTTCTTTCTGTTGTTAATTTCCACTTTCATATCAGTGTGATTGGAAAAGATATTTGATATGATTTCAGTCTTCACAAATTTAAGATTTTTTTTGTGGCCTGCCATATCATCTGTCCTGGAGAATGTTCCACGTGCACATGAAAAGGATGTGTATTCTGCTGTGGGATGGAATGTTCTGAATATATGTCTGTTAGGTTTATTTGGTCTTCATCTATGGTGGTGTTCAAGTTCACTGATTCCTTATTGATTTTCTGTCTAGATGATCTATCCATTGTTGAAAGTGGAATATTGAAGTGTCCTATTACTGTATTGCTGTCTATTTCGCCTTTTCAGTTGGTGTTCATATTTGCTTTATAATAATGTTTAGGTGCTCCAACGTTGGGTAGAAAACCTGGCAAATACAGGTAGGAGAAACAACAAAAGAGGAAACTGAGTTCATACCAAAGCTTAGGCAACTTTAGCGACCTGTGTTGAAGCATGGATAGTGGACTTTGGAATCTTCATGGGGTGTGTTTGCCTTTTAAGTAATCTGTGAAGTGTGTTTAGTGAGGAAAGCACAGTTAATGCCTGTTGGCTCTTTGACCCAGGAGGAACTCACCGGTCACACAGTGGTTCAGGCCTAGGAAGCTTCCTCTACCGCGAGATCGCACACTTGGGCAGGGGCTTGCACGTCCCAGTCCTGTCACTGGGATGTTATGGGATTCCTGACTTTCCAAGACATTTCTGAGATTCATGTTGTCAAAGGTGTATTACTGAAAATCAGAAAATAAAATAATTGCTTATACAGTTTCCTTCTAAAATGGAAAGCTTTCAGAACCTTGAAGCAGGTCCTGAATGAGAAAACTGTTAATGTCCTACAACACAGATACCTAATTCATCGCTCACATGGTCAACTCTAGCTTCCGTGTTGGTTTTGCCCATTATGTGGCCTTAAATGACTTCCCCTACTTAGCAACATCTTGGTTTACTATACCCATAAAGGATAAGAGACATGAGGGACACTGATGACTCAGATCAATGAGGAGCTAACTGTGGTGATTCTCTACATTCTCAAGATGATCTTCACCAGACCTTTAAGTTAAATTTGTTCCATCCAAATTTGTATGTAAGGGCTAACTCTTGTTCTGTCCAACATACTGCTGTTTATTGAAGTAAAAACTGCTGACCCCTACGTTACATAGTTGGAAGAGAAGTGATTACAAATCACAGCTGGAAATCTTCTCTCTCATCTTGTTATCTAGATACCAAATATCATAATTTTAAAAACAAACCAGGAAATTCACATGCAGAAATTCCAAATATCTAAGAGTTAAAACAGCAGGGGTTTTTTCCCTGTTACTCATGTCATAACACATAATTTTTCTCTGATTTTAAAATGTATTTAATATATTTAAGTGCTGTATATTATTTAAATTTTAGTAAGTTATCTCTGGTCTTATGGGTTACACAACTAAATGAAGCACCGTACATCATTCGTGAAATAGGGAAAATTATCTTGATATTTTAAAAAATTGCATTAAAATAGGTTTTAAAGTACTTTAATAGAGTATCTAAAATAATATATTTTTATACTTAAGATGGCTGTTCTATAACCATGCAAAACATGATAAAATTATTTTAAACAGATGTTAGGAGTTTGACAGGATTATGTCTTACTGTAGAAGTTCAAGAGTCAACAAGGCGTGGAGGATCTAAGGAGAGGGAAGGAGGCTGTGTGAGTTTCCTAGGACTGCCACAGCAAAGTAGCACAAATTGGATGGCTTAAAACAACAGAAACTTATCTTCTCACGGTTCTGGAGACTAGAAGTCTGAAATCAAACTGTCAGTAAGGTTAGTTCTTCCTGGAGACTCTAAGGGAGAAACCACCCCATCATGCCTGTCTCTTAGCTTCTCGTGGTTGTAGGCAATACTTGGCGTTTCTCAACTTGTAGACACATCACTTCAATCTCTACCTCCCTCTTCACGGCGTCTTTTTTTCTGTCTGTGTGTGCCTTTTTCTCTCTTATAAGGGCACTATCATTAGACTTGGAGTCCACTCTAATTCATCATGATGTCATCTCATTACTTAACTAATTACATCTACAAAGACCCAATTTCCAAATAAGGTCACATTCTGAGGTTCCAGGTGGACGTGAATTTGGGGGCCGGGGGGCACGCTAGTCAACCCAGACACTTTCTGCTACTACATGTCCAGTTTGAGGCAGAGTTAGAATTCATAGTCCTGGCGCCATGGCCTTAAATGTGGCCTCAACCTCTGCCTGGGCCACTCTTCTCTCCTCTCCATCTGGACCCTGTGCCTCCGCCTCCTCCCAGCCTGGCTAACTACTTCTGGGCCTCACACCACTGCCACTTCCTGAGGAAAACCTTGCTGTCCACATCCACCACCCCCTCCAGAGCAGACCAGTCCCCCTTTTATAAGCTTCCGAAGTAACCTGTGCTCTATTGGAGCATTCTTCATATAATTAATATAATTTTAAAATGTATATGTTTATATATTTTCTGTATTTTATTTTAATTTTATCTAATATTTTCCTTAATGTTTATTATTTTATGCTATATAGTTTTTTATATTATATAAATTTTAATTTGATCAGTGTAATTTATACAATTAGTAAATTGATTCTTTTAATGAATTACACATTGACTGTGAACTCTGAGAGTGTAGGGACTGACCTCCATTATTCACTGCTTTGTACCAGTGCTGAGCCCAATGCCTGCACTCAATTTTTGAAACTCATTTCTCTTTATTTCATCTCTCTAACTTTCAGAGAAAATCTGTTCCTCAGCACAAGGCTGATTCCCTTCTGGGTCTGCTGCTGATTGTGCCTCACCGGGAATTCCCTGCTGGGGGAGTTGTGTGTTTTCTCTGTGCAGCCTTCATGTCCAACAGAGCAGGGAGAAGATCTGTGGTTGGGTTCCATCTTATCCGAGGGGTGTCTGTGTTGTCTTGAAATCTGAGGTGGGGCATTCGAAATACAGCTTCATTAATTGATCCTATTGGGATTTAAGAAACGAATGGAATCTAAAAGCTCAATTTTCTTACTCATTCTTTATCTCAGTTGCTTTTTTGCCCTTCCATCCACCACCCTGGCCCCAGGTAAAGAGAGAATTAGGTCACCTAAACTTTAAAAAACAGAAATTTTCTTTAGACAAGGTTGATATTAATAGAATCTTTGATTTGGCACTTCAGGCATTTGAGAAGGGCTTGTAAGAAGGCCCCTTTGGACTTAGTTACATATTTATTTATGTTTTTTTGAAGATGTTTCCAATGAAACCAGACCCTCTAAATTTTGTGCCTAACAATTGAAAGAAGCCTTCTTTCCAGGTCTTCTTTAAGAAATAGTGCTAAAATTTTCCACAGATCTGCTTGCATGTCTTTTCTTTCCTTAAGTCATATCTGGGCTCACCTCCTGTTGCCCAAAGCCAAAGTACCTGGAAGTGGTCCCTTTTGAGAACAGGTGGTGCCAACATGTAAATCCTTTGGGGAAGTTGGACAGAGAGGGGAAATTAATAAATCTTATCTTGACACTCTCAGTAGGCCAAAAGAGGGGATTTCAAAGGACTGCAGTAAGTCTCTTTAGGAGGAAATCTCTGAAGAGAAGTCAGGATGTGAAGCGTCAAGAGCAGCAAAAAGCCCAGTTGCTGTGAGTGCTGATCTGTCCCTGGCACTGCAGCGTCCCGGGGCGTCCCCACAGCCCGCATCAAACTCTTTAAGTATCTGGTGAACTGTGTGTCTCAGCCCCTGAACCGGAGCTGCTGCCACCTTATGAGGCTCCTGTGTGGAAGTGAGTGCTGTCGGCCCCCGGCCCAGGGAGCTGGAACAAGTTAAGATGCCCCGTTCTCTGTGAGAAGCATCCGTGTGTCTAGATGGAACAGTGCCACAATGGCAGACTCCCTTGTTATTTTCCCCTAGAGATTCGAGATTTGACTCTGGTCAAATGCTTTTGTTTCTCCTCCACTTCCAGATCGCACTCTTGCTGGTGTACAGTTCAAGAAATAACTTTTCAGAGTGTTTGTTTTTCCAGGCAGCCCATGGCTTCAATTTTGTTTCTGGATGTTTTCTGTTTGCTCTGAATAGGAGGGTTCCAAGTCTAGCGTGTGCCGTCTGCCAGCTACTTCCTGCTGAGAACACTTGGTAACGAAGTGAGTTCCTAATATCCTAAAACGTGTTTATGACTCAAAAACCCACACCTGCTTGTACCTCTGAAGCCTGGCTGTACCAGAGTAGAGGGGCCAGCTGTTCGTGTGGGGGTGTTTCCTCCAAAGTTGGAATTGTATGTCTGTGGAGACCTTCTCTAGACAATTAAAAAACATCATAACATTGACTATCTGATAACATTGTAATATGTCAAAACATTTCACATTAAAACAACAAAGCTTTTGAAAGTCCTGCCTCAGAAAAGTGGAAAAGGCCCTTTTAAAGGAGGCAGATGAAACAAAAGGGAGGGTTGTTGTCCAAATATTTGTAATAAACGGAGGAAAAATAGGAGAACAGTCGTTCCAACTGGTAGGTCAGAACAGGGTGGGTGCCCAGAGAGGCGGTCTCTCCTCACACACATGTGCGTCTGATTTATTTGTGGCAGTTGCGTCTGTCGGAGCAGCCCACAATCTGGCAGCCTCACAGACTCCACCTTGAGCCCTGGGGCAATTCCAGGACCTCTGGGACCACCTGGGAGTTCAGGTCAGATCAGAGTTGGGAGTCAGATCCCAGGTAGATGGATGGGGAAGCAAAATGGAAAGCCACTGTTGGTCTGTGTTTTGAGAGACATCTGTCTCACCTCTCTCTGGCAGAGAGTGTGGCCTGCAGTTATCTGTATTCTGTGTTTGTTGTCTACACTAGTGTGATTCCCCCCAGCACACGTGTGCACACATACACACAGACACATCCTTCTCGGCACAATGACTCAGGTCCACGTGGTCCTCAAAATACCTCTTTGCCTCAAGAGGCCAGCAGCTGGGCTCCGTCTCTAAGGCACATTCGTCCTACTTTTTCCGATCTTGAGTTCTGGAATCCATTTCTGACTCCCTGTTTGTCCCTGTGTAGCTGATTCTTGCAGAGAACCCTTTCCCCAGACTTGACTGTGCTTCCTTGCACCCCATTCCTACCTGAATATTGGCTTTGACCACTCCCCTTTGTGAGTTCTCTTTTCAGGGCTTCCAACCTGGTCAGTCACAGCAGACAAGTTTAACTTTTTGACCTGTGATTGCCTAGCAAATTCCTGACAGGGAAGGGAACTAACATTTGCTGGCATTTACTCCATGCCAGGCAGGAACACAGCCATTCTAGCACATTCTCCTCTTTAGTCCTCCAACAAGCCCATAGGTAAGTGAACCAAGGGACTAGTCTCTGAGGTTACCTGTCTTGCTCAAGTGGCAGTGCCAAGACCTGACCCAAGGACAGTCTTGCTCCAAATAATTGATATTCGGATGAATTTTGATAAAGCTCTTTAGGTATTAAGCAAAAAGAGTCCCAATCAGAAATAGCCTTTTGTTGGTTTTTCCTGGTATCAGCCAACAGATTTAAAGGAAATCTTTGTGAATGCCATTCATGCACCTTGACTTCTCAACTATGCCTCTGCCAGCTTCTTTTATATCTGATTAGTGGAGTCCTATCCATTCCTGACTACTGTAACACTTCCCATCATCTCCTTTTTGGGAGTTACTTTGTTATTCTCATAATGTTGCCCCCCCCTCACATTGGGCTCTCCAGGAAGCAGACGCTGAGTTGGAGTAAAGAGTGTGAACTGTTGGGATAACACCTGTAGAAGGATCCAGGAGGCAGCAGGACTGGGCAGGGGAGCAGCACACAGAGATACAGACCCTTAGGAGGAAATGGCCAGGCCTGGTGTTCCCACCTGCTTCAGCCTTTGGCCAGGAATTACCCCTGAAGAGCATGACCTTGACTTGAAAGCTGAGGTAGACCCAAGTGAACTCACAGCTGGAGGTCATGGGCTGACTACACCAGTCCCCAACTGGACAGCAAGTCTTTACTTGAAGGGGGATCTGCGTGGTGCTTCTCTGTCACGCATGGCCCAGGGATTTGCCTGCCGTTCCCTTTTTCTGACTCCTGTTGGCCCATCACCACCTGATGTCCCATTCTCTTCCACAAGAATCCACGGAAACAAGGAATGTGGTATTAAGATACTTCTTGCTTACAGGTGCATGCAGACTAGAGGTAACCAGCTGGGGCTGGTCGTTGTAGAGGGCAGGGTCTCTGGTGCACAGCTGTGCCTGAGACGGGTTGGTCTGGAGTGGGATCACCATGGGGGGGTGCAGGAAGGGGACAAAGTGACTGAGCACCAGGAGGGAAGAGGCCAGGATCTGAGGGGCATGTCCTGTGTTTGCCATTTTGCTTGGCCTCAGCTGGGCTTGGGGCCAGGTTGGGTCCTTAGTCCTCTGATTCTAGGTAATCACAGCAGGCTATTTCTAGAATTCTTAGGAACTCACTCAAGCTTATAACTGAGAGAGAGAATGAGGAAGTTGGTCACTTCCACCCATACCCTGAGAAACCACTGCCACGTGAGCCTGCTTGAAAATACCTCTTATTTTCCCTAAAGCCCTTCTCTTATGGGTGTGAGACATATTTTGGGTGTTAACACTAAAGCACAATCCCTTATGATGTTAACGTGGGGAGAGGCTCCTTGGGGCTGTTAGAAGTTACAGCCCTTTTCACTTGTCACAATGAGCAACATTAGGATGGGCCTTTGCAGAAGTAATTCCTCAGATCGTTGTCAGGGTCTGTCTGGAATCGGACAGATGAAGAGTTGAATCTCAGCACTACTCATACCAGCTCTATGAACTTGGGCAAGGTAATCTTCTTAAGCCTCAGTTTTCTCATCTCTAAAAGATAGGTCATAAATTCTACTTTAATAGGGTTGTTTTAGATTAAAATGAGGTAATATCGAGTTTTTTTTTTGTTGTTGTTTTTGTTTTTGTTTTTGTTTTTTTTGAGACAGAGCCTCACTCTGTTGCCTGGGCTAGAGTGCTGTGGTGTCAGCCTAGCTCACAGCAACCTCAAACTCCTGGGCTCAAGCAATCCTTCTGTCTCAGCCTGCTGAGTAGCTGGGACTACAGGCATGCACCACCATGCCCGGCTAATTTTTTCTATATGTTTTTAGTTGGCCAATTAATTTCTTTGTATTTTTAGTAGAGATGGGATCTTGCTCTTGCTCAGGCTGGTCTCGAACTCCTGACCTTGAGCGATCCACCCACCTCGGCCTCCCAGAGTGCTAGGATTACAGGAGTGAGCCACCGTTTCCAGCCGAGATAATGTCTTTATATAGTCAATCCACTACACAGTGTATAGTTACAATTTAATCAATATTAGTACCCATCCCCCATGTCTATTACAAAGCCCACATTGGTTTTTGGAACACCTAATATAAACACATCAATAAAAGCAAGCTTTGCATTTTCAGTGGTTGTGTTTGTGTATCTAGAAATTTAGGGTTTACTTAATGCTTCATTTACAGATATTTTTAAAATCCCCAGAGATAAATACAAATGCCACTGCACTTTCCTGTCTGAACACAACTGAGAACCAGGGTGCGCAGAGAAATTGAACCATGTCACAGTTACAGCTGGTCAACAGACGCATGAAGACTGCAGTGATCAGAAGCCAAGATTTAAAAGTTGTTCTGTCCACATCTGTGAAGACAGGGCTTCTCTGTTTTTCTAGGCCAGGGTTCTGTTGATTTGGCTTTCTTATAATCTGAGTCCTCTAAATCACGAAGAGTCCTAAAGGCCCATGAAGATGGACAAACAACAGGAGAAAATATCCAACATATGCAGCTCCTAAGGAGCACCCTTTGCTTGGGAAGGAAGGTCACAAAATTTACCAAATCAGTCCACGTGAACCTAATAGATTATGAGATTTGCCAGCCCGGCCTGCCAGAGAGCCTCTGAGAAGAAAGAAAAATGAAAATCAGATCTTAAAAAATCCTCAGTAAACTGTATAGGAGAGATTTGGGAGAAGGGTAGCGTATGATGTCAGCCAGAACATGTTGATGGGGATAGTCATTTTGCAATTTCTTAAGTATCTCTTCTCTGCTGACTTCAAAACTGTGGAAGAAATTTGGAAAAGAAGCCCACTATTTTGATGAAAGCTGTTTTGACATAAGTGAAACCAGGCTTGGCGCGAGGTGGGGGCAGGCTCTGGCCAAGCCAATGGAACAGACCCTGGAAGGACTGAGGCTCGCTGGGGAAATTGTTTCAAGATGGAGCTGGATCCACTTGAAAGGGGAGGGAACGGAGGGTACAGACATGCCGTCAATGTTCGAATTAGTGTGTGAGAAGTACCAAGTGTGTGCTGAGATGCGCAGACCCACGGGAATCTCCCTCCCTTCAGAGAAAGGCAAGGGGGTGGCCACCTTTTGAAAGGTGCACTGGATGAGCTTGAGGATTACTGGCCAGTTGTGATCTATCAGATTTGTCTGGTTTTCAGGAAGAGGGGAATAAAGGGAGAACGTGTTACTCTCATGGCTTTCAGCAGCTTTCACTAAGGAGGAACATGGGGGATGTGGCAGAGGCAATGAGCACCTCAGTCCCTGGGTCATCTTTGACACATTTTTTAGGTGCAGTGGCCCTGAGGTTAGAAAATAAATCCAACATCATCTCTGAGACATGATCTTGCTTTAGCTATTCCTATTCTGTTGATAATAGCCTCTTCCAAGGCAAGGCCCAGAGCAATGCTGTATGTAGGAAAGCACAAGAACTGCCATGGGCAGGGCGGAGAGTGGGACCTCAGGATCCCTTGGGTTTTCTATTTCTCAGTCTTGGCCAATGTTCAGCTCTCAGGGACAAGTCATAGCAAAGCCCCCTGTGACATGAAATAAGTGTTTTTGGCTGGTCCAGGAAACAGGGCCTGGGGGTGGGAGGGTGAGAAGCTAATTAGCCCCTGAGTCAGGCAAAGGAAGTACATAAGAGACCTGGACACACATACATGGAGAGAATAAAAAATGAAATGCAGTTGGTGTGAATGCATAATAACATGAATATATTAGCATGTTATACTGCTATAGACTGTTCTGTCCACCTGACATTCATGTGTTAAAACCTAATCCCTAGCCGGGCACGGTGGCTCATGCCTGTAATCCTATCACTCTGGGAGGCCGTGGCGGGAGGATTGCTAAAGGTCAGGAGTTCAAGACCAGCCTGAGCAAGAGCAAGACCCCATCTCTACTAAAAATACAAAGAAATTCATTGGCCAACTAAAAATATATAGAACAAATTAGCTGGGCATGGTGGCTCATGCCTGTAGTCCCAGCTACTCAGGAGGCTGAGGCAGAAGGATTGCTTGAGCCCAGGAGTTTGAGGTTGCTGTGAGCTAGGCTGACGCCACAGCACTCTAACCTGGGCAACCGAGTGAGACTATGTCTCAAAAAAAAAAAAAATACCTAATCCCCAATACGATAATATTTGGAGGTGGGGCCTTGGACCCACCAATCCCAAGTGATTAGGTCATGAAGGTGGAGCCCTCATAAAAGGGATTAGTGCCCTTACAAAAGAGACTCCAGAGAGCTCATTGGCTCTTCCACCATGTAAGGAAGAAGAAGGCACCATCTGTGAACCAGGAAGCAAGCCCTCACCAGACATTGAATCTGCTGGTGCCTTGATCTTGGACTTCCAGCCTCCAGAATTGTGAGAAACAAATTTGTTGTTTATAAGCCACCCAGTTTCTGGTCATTTGTTATAGCAGCTCAAATAAACTAAAAGAAATACATATCATATACTATTAGCACAGTGTTTGGAACTTTTGTTAATGAAAGATTTGGTTTTATGATGACAAAGTGGAGTTGGTTTATGGTGACAATGGGAAGAATGTAGGAGACCAGATGGGAGAGAATGAATGCCTTCTCCAATGAAGCAGGGTGACATGAGCAAACTTGGAAGATGGAAGGGGCTGCCAGGGGATCCACAGCCTGAACTGGATGGAATGGTGGGTATTTGCTGGACTAATGTGAGGAGAAACGATGGGTGAGATACTAGCAGGGCAGTGACATCCGTCTCCTCAGGGTAACAGGGCCTGATCTGAAGGAAAGTAAGATATCTTCAAAAGGGCATGTTTGCACAAATTGAGATTTTGTAGGAGTAAATGGCAGAGAAGATGCAGAAAGGGTTAAAGTCTGGTGACTAAGGAGTCACTTTAAAGCAAGAAGACACAGAAGACCACTTACTGTATAATTCCCATTATATGAAATGTCCAGAAACGGCAGATCTGTGTATGTGTAGAGAGAGTAGGGGCTGGGATGGGAATGAGCATTAACTGCAAATGGACACGAGGGATCTTATTGGGGTGATGAAAATGTTAAAGCTGATTTATGGTGATGGTTGCACAAATTGGTAAACTTCCTAAAAATCATTGAATTGTACATTTGAAATGGGTGAATTATATATGTAAGATATACCTCAGTAGAGTCATTTTTAAGAGCCTTTTTTCCTTAAAAACCAGGGATCTTCTCATTGACCAGTATTTTTTGTGGTGCCACTGTGCTGGTACATGAGGAGACACAAATTACAGATTTTTACAAAGTGCATAAGTAGGCAATTCTCAAGGAACACAAATGATTACTAAGAATTTGGAACTCAGTAGTCATCACTGACTTGCAAATTGAAGTGATGTGAGGTAGTTTTTGATGATCAGATCGGTAGGGTTTGAAAAGACCAATGATATTCAGGAACAATTGGGTTCTCTAAAATCATTACCACCTTCCTAAAAGAAAGTCTTGACAATACATATAGAAAAACTTGAGTGTGCTTATGACCCGCAAGAACTTTGACCTAGGAAGTTCATCTAAAGGGATTTATCTGCAGGAGACTTTACCATCAATGTGCTGACACCTTCCACATTTTTTCCTCCAGATTCAGATATCCAGCTGGCCACACAGCAACCACATGAGCATCTCAAATTTAAGGTGCCCAGAACTTAACTCCAGAATAGATCTCTGCATTCAGAATAGGTCAGATCACCCCAACCCCAAAAAGCTGTTCTAAAGCCTCAGGTGATGGCATCTGCATTCTTACAGTTGCTCAAGTCAAACATGTAGACACTATCTGTCTTAGTCCTTTGATGCTGCTATAACAAAAATACCACAGATGGGGTGATTTATAAGAACATAAATTTATTTCTTATAGTTCTAGAGGCAGGGAAGTCCAATATCAAGGTGCCAGCAGTTTTGATGTCTAGTAAGGATATGGTCTCTGCCTCCAGGATGGCACCTTGTGTTCTTCCCAATGGGTCTACCTTAACCACAGAATTTAAAACTTCAACCTGACTCTTCCAATGCCTGGCATATTTGAGGGGTTTTATCCTGCTGAGTGTTTTCTATTTTCCATAGCATGTCTCACCTTGTAGCATACTTTATAGTTGGACTCTTACTGTAATAGGTGCATTGTTTACTGTCTGCCTGCCCCCACTAGATTGTAAGCTCCACAAAGACAGGAATCTTTGTTCACTTCTGGCCCCCAAATGCCTAGAAAAGTGCCGCCATATAATAGGTATTCAGTAAGTATCTGTTGAATGAATGAATGAGTGCATTTGTAATGAGCAATTTGTAATTGAGCAATGAGTAATTTTACAAACAAAAAAAATGGCATTGTGTCATGAAAAAGTGAAATGAGTTCCCACATACATCTTCTGCTGGTCCTGGAGTCCCTGGTGAGGTGAGATTGACTCATCCATGTGCAGCAGAGTCTGACTTTACCAGCACTCTGCCGTCCCCACCCACCCAGGAAAAATGGGACCAGCATCGTCAGGAGGAGTTGGCAAAGCTGTGTGGCTGGAGTTCTAATTTGATGGTGGATAGTCTGCGGGCTTATTTTACATAGGTATACGAAAGCCTGATCCACTCACAGTAATTTCATAAAGAAATGTAATCACTTGCAAATAGAAGCCCAAAGATTCTCTTTGTAGGGCCAGTATCCGTCAATATGTCGTATAAGATCAGTTCTCATTGTTCATCAAGTATTTTCTACTTCATTTAGCTTCTGAATTCCTATTTCCAACAGGCATATGGTTGCTTTAAAAAGCTTTTATTGATTCATACAGAAATGGGATACGTGAAAACTTTTGAGGAAACTGAATCTTCATGTCAGCTTACTGCTCTAGGATAGAAAGGGCCTTGCTTCTATTTCCTTCATGTTAAGCTTTATTGGAGTTGAAATGTATGATGCATCCTAATGGAGAGATACTTTGCTGTGGGGGTTGTGGATTTAAGTTAATCTTGATAGTTTAAGATGTGAACTTTCAAGATAAATGTGAAAATGAGTAATACCTTGTTGCATGGAAAGCAATATATTTTTCCATTGATCATATGATTTAACTGCTTTTTATCCAGTGTTTTCTGTAGTTCCCCTCGCCCTACTCCTTTATATCTAGAAGCTCTTAGCAGGAAACAGAAAGGGAGCTAGTTCTGTTTCAGCACAGAAGGGACATTGCAGCTAATGGTCCAATGGTTGCAAGAAATAGAATTTAACCAGGGAAAAGGTAGAAAGGTTTACACTTGATTCTGATGGACATAAATGTAGCTGCTGCGTTAGAGGCGGACACCCTGAGTTTAATCGGGGTGTTGTGGAATATCTACCTTCTTTCTTACTCTTCTTAGTATAATTCTACCTCTATTTGATTCTGCCTTAAAACTTCATTTTCAATATTGATTTAAGATGCCTATTGGTTTATATTTCTTAGTCATTGGTGTCAAAAATAAAATATCATTGGGCTCCTTTTAAAAATTTAATGTTGGGGAACAAGACCAATTAAAAACTGAATTATTATTCTGTGTATTGCCCTGCTATATATATCAAGAACTATGATTTTACTCTACTAGTAAGCTACCAAGTTAGCCTCACAGTTTTGTGGATATTGACAGAAGACATGAGACTCTCCTGGGTTAGACACAAAGAATGTTCATTACTTACAGAGATAATAGTAACCAGAGTATCAGCATGTTTGCACTGGTTTCCTAAGCCCCAGTTCCCTCGGGACAACATGAACCGCTGTCCTGGTATATAAAGGGGTATGATTTAAATTTCATTACTAAATCATGTGGTGCTAACTAGTTTTGGTCTTTGATCATTTGAGTTGGGTCTGAATGGTTAACACTGTGTCATAGGTCGGGGAAAAAATTCTCAAGTATTTACCCTAATGAAATCTTGACTCTCAGCGTATGTCTCCCAATCTAAACTGTATGATAAAGATAATTAAACGCACACATTTTATAATGAAACATATTCTTTTATCCGTATCCCCTACTCTAGATGCCAGATAAGGGGTGGGGGAGAGTTGCTGAGTGCTGGCCATTTATGCTGAGTAGAGGAGGTGAGAAATAGCAGAAGGTGGCTTCCTCAGGCTGCTCCTTCATCTGGCAGTTGGAATGTGCTGTTCTAGTCACGTCTCCTCCTAAGTCTAGACTCGTTTATTTTCAAAGCCTCATCTACCCGAACCTCATCTCCCTCCATTTCTCTCTGACTGTACTCGCAAAGAAGTTGATGGATTACCTTCAGAAAAGGTCTACGTGAACACACCAAGAATTTCAGTCACAGTATTCAGCCCCCAAAAGTTCCACCAATTTTGCAGGGTCCCCCAAAGACAGGTGGAGGGTTGAGGAATCTGTGAGAAGTGTGCCCCAAATTCGAGGTCGCTGGGAGGCAACACCTGAGAGAGACTGCTCTTGGCAGTGTGGGGCCCTATCCCCTCATACGGAGCTGTCCAAACTTGCCTCCTTCTGTTTCAGCCAAGACTTCACTGGGAAATCAATCTGTATATACTTAACACTTCCTTTCAGCCAGTTGTTCTCTGGGAACCTATAGATTTACAGCTTCAGACAGCCCTCTGGGTTAATTAGGCTTTGCAGGTTTTTAAAAGACCACAAACAGCTTTTCAGCCTCCCATTGCTACTTAGGGGAGAGAAAATTGTGGGCAAGAACAATTGATCTCCATTTGTCCTGTGTGTTAAACAAGGTGGCTGTTAGCAGCTGGTGCTTTTCCATAAAATTCAGACCCTGTCATAATAACTCATCTATAAACAGCCTCTTACAGTCAGTGTTTATTCTCCTGTGGTCCATATTGGGGACCTGACATACTCAGATGAAATAGGAGTGTCTGCTTGGGTGAAAAGTCTGAGTTTTAGAATTCTCTGATGTGTTTTTTGAGTTACATGATGTTGTCATGGCACTGTAGTGTACAGGCCAGTGCTCAGTGGTGGCGATCCAAGCTACTTTGAATTGTACACACGCATACACGCAAGGCTCAGCTTGGCAGTAACCCCGTGGGCTCCCACTGTGTGCCAGGCATCAGTAATCGATGGCTGAATGCCCAAGAGGATTTTCAGAGGCATCTTGAAATTGTTCCTTCCAAAGCTGTTGGCAAAACAGTCAAAATATCAAAATTTTACAGTTGCCTCAAGCCCTCTTCTGATAGAATCAGGGCATAGATAAATTATATGTGTCTCTGGCCTCCTGACATCTCCCTGTATTTGCCCCTTTTTTATCTGCTATTCCCCTGTCTTTACTGGTCTTCAAACTCCAGGCAGCTTTATCCCTCCCACTTTTCTAAGCTCCCAATTTCACCTGCCAACCCCTTCCAAGGCCTCCCACCCTTGGAGAGCCCAGACTCCACAATTATGCAGAACATCAAAGACCAGAGGATTTGCTCAAAACTCTCTTTCAGCTAAGACACCTTTTGTGGGGAAGGGAGGAGGAAGTGAAGCCTTCAGAAAAGACCAAGTGAAGAACTACCACAGATTTCAGTGGGAAAGTTCTAGGCTAGAACGCACAGCCTCCTTTCTGGATATGCTGCTCTTTCCTTATTTCCCTTAAGGTCCTCCTGGGAAGGTCAAAGTCAAATCTGAATTGAATTAATCATTTTATGTGCTAGAGGAAAATCTCAAATTTGTAGGAAAAATCAAAAAATTATGTGATGGAGAAGCTTCCGAAAGACTAACACACCTGTTTCTGAAGAGAAAGCCGTCTGTTTTTCTAGCTCACATGATTGTCTTCCATTTCTTCTTTCTCAAATACTGACTCTGGAGTTTAGTGTAAAGATTCTAATACTGGGTAAGAATCCTACTGAACAGAAAAAGGGACTTGGATGTATGAATGAGCCAGAAGGTGTTGGAAAAGTTGGGTAAGTCGTTTAAACACAGATGGATAGGGGATGTGGGTGCACCACATTCAAGGTGATTTGAGGAATTGTAAGAAATTTACCCCTTACCTAAGTAAAGTCTCTCGCCAGCTTGCTACAGTGTCCATAATTTATTCATTACACTTTGTCTTCGGGATGACCTTAGAAAATTCAGTGTCCAGGAAGGAATAAAATAACCTGTCATACAGTTCCTTTCAGGTGTCAGGGTCTTATTTATTGCCAGGAAGCAAGGAGAGGACAGGGAGATAGTGCTGAACAAAGATAAACTCTGGGCTTTGTCATTTTGCAGTGTGGACCCTACAGAAGTAGTAAAATACTCTCGGTCACAGGCCCCTTCCAAGGTTCTTGGAGCTTCCATGAGACTGTGGAGGGGAAAGACATTTCGGATCTTGTACTCTGAATCAATGGCCCAGCCCTTTTGGTACTAAAAAAATGTTCTCTACATACAACCCATCACGTTGCTCAGAGCTTTAGTATAAAAGGTGGATGCCCGAAAGCAGTTTTAGATGAATTGCCTCTCCAGGCTAAATCTCTTTTGGTTGATGGTAAATGTCCAGGAGGTCTAGGACAACGTGGATGTAAAATGAATGTTTCTGTGTTTCCAGGTTCATGTTTTGTCCCTGCACTGGATTAATCCTGTTGGGATGGCTTGCTTCCTTATGCCCAGAACTCTTCCTGGGAAACTATTGTTCACAATTATTAGAATGTGAAAGTGACTGAGAGATGATCATTTTAACACCCTCACTTTACAGATGAGGAAACTAAAGCATTAGTTTATGAGTCTAATGATTGCAAGTGTAGAATTGCATGGTGGGCGCAGTGTGAGCTTTGGAATCAGATAGACTTGGATCCACCACTTAGTAGCTATGTGAGCGTGGGCAAACTAATATTTCTGAGCTGCCAGTTTCTGCTTCTGTTAAGACAGCTCTTAGGAAATGGTGTCTATAGAGCACCTACTCAAAGAATGAACTCAAAACTGGCTCCATATTATTACGTTTGCTCTTTTTTTAATTGAGACATAATCCACATAGCATAAAACTCAACATTTTAACACATTGCCACACCAGAAAAAAACAAGTTTCCTTGGGGCCAAGGTGTTTTATTATGAAAATAGATTAAAAGCTTCGAAAACAAAACTATCTTTTCTAATTTAATGAAAAAAATTTTTCGTTTTTTTTTGTGCGTGAGTTATATGCAACTTGAAAAATAGTACATGTGGCTCCCAAGGTGAAGAGACATGTGAGTTACATATGCTTCACAAGGCCCTGGGCTCAAAACTAGCATGAGTTAAATACAACTCATGGCAGTTAATGTATCAAAGTATCCAATTCAGTTGAGTTTTAATGTATGCTCTATATTGTGCCACCATTACTACTATCTAATTCTAGAACATTTCAATCATCCCCCCAAAACCCTATACCACTTAGCAGTTAGTCCAATCCCCCTCTCCCCCAGCCCCTGACAACCACTAACCTTTCTGTCGCTGTGGGTTTGCCTATTCTGGATATGTCATATGAATGGAATCATACAATATGTGGCCTTTGTGGTCTGGCTTCTTTCACTTTGCATGATATTTCCAAGTTTCACCCATGTTGTAGCATATAATACATTACTTTTTATTGCCAAATAGTATTCCATTATATGGATATACAGCAGCAATTTATTCATTTATCAGCCCATGGAAATTTGGTATAATTGCCATTGTTTTACAGGATTGGGCCAAAGCCAGAATGAGGACTTGGGTGTTCAGCTCTCAATCTGGTCCTGGTTTTACTACCCTGTGCTCAGATGGTTTTCATAACATCTGAACCTATGTATTTTTAAATAGTAAAGAAAATCTTACAACCTGCATACCTAGTCTTAGGATTTTATATCTTTATACGAATCTTTCCAGTATGAAAAAAAATAAATCTAAACACTGTAGCAAAATTATGCTGAGAGCCAGGTTTAATTTGCATTTTCTAGACTCCCGTGGATGGTCTGCACGCCTCTTCATCCCTCTGTATGCACAGAATGGTCTGGGGTCTGTATGGTAGCTTTTATCTACCTGTTTTTGTATATATAAGTTCACTACCATGGTTTATAGCCCAGGATCAGAGAAAGTTTTTTTTGTTTGTTTGTTTTGAGACAGAGTCTCACTCTGTTGCACTGAGTAGAGTGCCATGGTGTCAGCCTAGCTCACAGAAATCTCAAACTCCTGGACTCTAGCTATCCTCCTGCCTCAGCCTCCCAAGTAGGTGGGACTACAGGCACAAGTCACCATGCCTGGCTAATTTTTCTATTTTTAGTAGAGATGGTCTCGCTCTTGCTCAGGCTGTTTTCGAACTCCTGAGCTCAAGTGATCCTCCCATCTCAGCCTCCCAGGGTGCTAGGATTACAGACGTGAGCCACTGTACCCGGCCAAAAGAAAGTTTTTTTATTATCAGCATGGGTGTTATTTGAGTACCTTTCTTGTTCACTTTGCTCCATGGCAAAAACTCAGAATTATTCTCTTTACTTAGACATTCACTGTCATTGCATTTAACCTGACCATTAGCTATGCGGAATACATGCCTCTGAGTCAGAATTCCATGCATTTCAAACACCTGGTTACCTCTCCTTCCCCTCCCACTGCCTGCAGTCTAAATGAAAGCTCATTATGAGATGAGAGGAGTTTTGTGACATGGGCTCCTTCCCTCGCAATGACTGCCCCAGCTCTCAGGCCTGATTTCCCTGATGACAAGATCATGGAACAACAGCTTAATGTCTGTTTGCCTGCAGTCCTCATTTCCTTAGACGCAGCATTGCGTGTAGCCCCCGGCCTTCTCTTTATGGGGGAGAAGACCTGAAGCAGGTCTGATTTGTGGAGGATTTGGTTGTTGACACTCTCTGCTTGAGAACTAGTGATGTGTAGAATGTGGCAAGATTCCAGCGGTGAAGGCATTTCCCTGGATTCCTCAAGGATTTGTACTTCTTTATCTCGGGTAGCACAAGCAAAGGGTCCATCCCAGGCTGGTTTCCTGACTTTGGGTGTTTTCCTTGCTAAAGCTTTGATGGTCTGGTCCTGAATACCACTAATTACTCATTTCATTTGATGGTCTGTTTTCTTCTCGTTCTTTAAGTTCTGGAGTAAATTATTGCGTGTCACCGTTCACATACATTATCTCCTTTATATCATTTCCTGCTTCTAAATATTTGCCAGCCACAAATACATGAAAAAGCAACTGACCCTGATCATGTCTTCTCCATGCGGAGTGTCCCTTATTCCTCTGACTGCTCCTGGTTGACATGATTGACAAGGAAACCATGTCAACCAGGAACCCAACAGCCTTCCTTGTCCTGGTCTCCCTATGTCTGTATTTTCCACTTTGTCAGTGTTACTCTTAATGAGCTGCCCAGACTGAAAATGACACTCCACGAGTGCTGTGAACAGCCCGAGCAAGGACTGTTACCAAGAAGTGAGCCTGGTGTTCATTCACCGCAGCGTACGGTTGCCAGCACCTGCTTAGCCCGCTACGTTTTAACAGCAGCAAACACCTCCACCCACACTAAGTGTCTTTTTTCACTTTAACTGCTGTGAGGCAGAGGCGCCTATTGTTGTGCAGTTGACTATTTGACCCTAAGAGCAGAACTTTGTTTCTCCCAATCCATTTTATCCATTCTTTGCCCTGGGGACTTGTAGTATTATGCCCTCAGGACTACATGGATGGGAGTCTAGTATAATTTCAATGCAAGAACTTACTGAAGGCGTGGAGAATTTTATTTTTTAATAATATGTTAGGATTGGCTCTGTTCCTAGAAAAAATCCTTCTCTAACTACTGATCCTTTGGTACTTAAATTAGTAATTTCTATTTCATGGGGGTTTTTTTGTTTTGTTTTGGGGATTTGGGGGTAATTTTTAGCATCAACAATTACATAGATTAAAGGAATGAATTGAGTGTTGAGCTTCTTTAGGAAGCTTTATACCTCAGTCTGTCAGCCAGACATTTAGTCACGTGGATGCCGTGTGGACCTTTGAACGCCTGCATCCCTGTGCTGTCCGGGAAGAGTGTTTGAGGTTCTAACCGGCTCCTCTCTGTCTGTTGCAGTTACCTGGCTGAGCAGTGCTGGAATGGCGGCTTTATCTACCTGATCATGCTGCGTCGCTTTAAGCACAAAGCCCATTCTACTTACAATGGCAACAGTAGCAACAGCTCTGAACCAGGAGAGACACCTGCGCTGGAACTGGGTGACCAAACTGCGAAAAAGGGGAAAAGAACGAGAAAGTTTGCGGTCATTTCCAGGCCTCCTACCAACAAGGCCCCTGAAGAATCCAAGGGCAACGCTGGCTGTGAGTTTGCCAGGGACCCCAGCACTGAGCTGGAGAACAGCCCAGACCCTGCACTTGGAAATGGGCATGCCTTTCAGCTAGAAAATGGACCCCATCTAGAGAGGTCAGAAGTGGCCAGAGGGACAGAGCATGGAACTCCAAAGACAGATGCTCCTCTGACCACAAGCAATGACAAACGCCACTTCTCAAAAGGTGGGAAGACGGACTTCCAGTCAAGTGACTGCCTGGCACGGGTAAGGTTTGGTTTGATTGTTGAGCCTGAATTTTAAAAGAAATATTGCTTGAAGTTGCTTTTAAGGTTTAGAAAATACATCTAAGATGACATTGCATTATAGAAGCCAATAACTTCATTAAGATAAATGATCAGAAGACAGTGACAAAAAAACTCAAGTCATTTGATCCCACTTAAATAAAGAGCTAGTCAAGTGATCATAAGTGGAAAATTCAAGCCTTCTGTGCTAAAATTTGAGTCATATGAAGGCCAGATAAAGTACTTAGATGCACCATTATTTATCACTGCTGTCACCAGTGGAATTGCTACTTCAAGGCCAAGAATTCCTGATGGCAGTTGATAGCACAAACATCCAAGCCTCAATATTACACAGGAAGTGTATCTTAACATTCAGGGAAGCATCTGCTTTTATTTTTAGCAGTTCAAAACAAGTGACATTTCCATGGGATCATATTATTACATTGGTGAATTCCAATGAAGTCTGGAAGCTTCACAGAAATCTCTGATACTATGATATCTAGGTCAAGGTTGGTCTTACCACATCTGCTTTGCCTTTAGGTGTGTTCTGAATGGTAATAGATGAGCTTCTAGCCTCAAATTGTCTCCCCCGTTATAACCAACATTCTCTCATATGAGAGTTACATTTCTTTAGGGTGAACGTGTTCATTCCAAGAATCCTCTTGTTGGATGTCCCTGTGGGCTCCAGATGAAGCAATAGCATCCTGAGTGGGTGCTGATTGCTTTCCTCTCTGACTCAGGGGACACCCTCTAGGGATGAAAAAGAAAGTTGGAAAGGTGGAAAATGGGCATAGAAGTATCAAGCTCAGCTTTGTATGCTGAGAAATGGTGCCCTGGGAGTCAATATAATTTCTGGTAAGGCTATTTCATGCATATTTTGCAATTGTAGCCTATCTGCATGATGGGTTGAAAAGAATCAAAATAACTCCTCTCTTGAGGGAGCATGTTCCTTCATTCAGGAGGCTGTGTGATCTTCATAAAGCCTTACACAGAGAAGATATTATGTGTAAACGGAATGTGTAAACAAATGAGAGAAAATTTTGTTGTTTCTATCAATGATTTCCTTCCAATTTTATGGGTCGGTCTCCCACAAAAAGGATTAAGGACAAAAAAAAAGATTATAATGTATACCCTGCCAAATTAAGGGCAATAAAAATATTATAATGTGTCCCTTATCAGTTAACAATACTTCTTGATATGATTTCTTCCCTGGTGATTAGATTGTGAACACAAAGAAAACCTAAGGTGAAAAAAATAAGATCAGGGGTATTTGTTACTTTAGTCATTTGATAGTTTAAGGCACCAAAGGAGGTTGAATTTCACATACAATCCAAAGAACAGGCTTTCATTTGACCTAGGACACAGTGGAAACAATTTGGGATAATTTTAAAAGAAAAAACAAAAAACCCAAACTTTTAAGAGAGTACTCACCCTCTGCTCATCTTAATTAAAAATAATACTTAAATTCAATTAATAATTTGAATTAATTAAAATGGCATTTCTGGGTTAGTCTATCTAAAGACTACCCATACCAGAGTTCCTTTGTCTGGTTTTTGTGCGCAAGGTCAGATGTCCAATAAGGTATAAATGAAAAAGTGAAAAACCAAACTATGCTCTTCTGCCTTTGGGGCATTGTTTTTTAAAGCCACGCCTATACAAAGGAGAGACTCGCCATCTGGAATTCGTATTCTTTGTGGCTATTTATAATCCATATTCTGATTATTGGCCCTGGGTCATACATTTTGTCTTGGTACGTCCGAATGGACCACACACCTTCTCAGGCATGCATAGTTTAGCACCTTTTTCAGCCCCAAAAGTATCTTTATTAGCTGCATTTGCCCAGGATTGATAGAGTTGGCAAGAAGCAGATCTGCACAGCTCCCCCTTACATCCTGCTGGCACCCAAATTGGAACCAATAGACCTTTACACAAAGGTTGCTGAGGTTCTTGGACTAGAGTGGATTTTTATTTTTACTCCAGCATAGTTAGGACCCAGGGTCATGCTCAAATGGAATTTCCAGAAGAACAGAAATTAGCTATTTACCTCTTAAGCCTTTTGGGGAAAAATTCCATTTCATTGAATAATGGCAGATTAAACATGTCAGTGTTGTTCCGTTTCTGCTTTATTAATGATTTAATATATCTGCAAAGACCTAATAAATTACAGAAAAAGCTTATAATATGATCATTCAGACCATTTTTGTTTGTCAGGTACTTCTTTTTCATAGACCATTATTTGTTCTAAGAAAATATTACATTAAAATAAATCATCAGTCTTTGTTTTTCTATTCTGTTCTCCCTTAATGGAACAATAAGAACCAGATTCCCTTTTAACAAATATTTATTTTAAGAAATGGAATGTTTCTATAAAATATTAACAAATAATGAGATATATATACACAAACAGACTAATTTTTAAAAATATGAAAGTTGGATTCATTCTCTAAAACATAAGACTCTCTTAGGACATGGATAAGCTATTTTAGACATGAATTCAGAGTTCCTTATTACCTTTCTAGCAAAGATCATTACTCATCCAAGGTGACGGTTTTTGCAAGTCTTTTTATAAAAAAGGTGTATTTTTGTAATGCATGTTGAAAATGAATACAACAAAACATAATCACTTAACAAAAAAAAAATCCTACCATTTGCCAGGCAGACAAGTTTATTCATGACTGGCATGTGTATGTCTGTGGGTACATTTGTGGTCTCAGCCTAGTAATTGTCATCTGCCCTGTCCCGTACGAGACCTTTTCCCTAAGTCTTCTCTCTAAGGGGTACAGCAGAGACCTCATGAAGGCTGTCCCCAATCTGAATCTGTAGGAAAAGATGGAAAACTTGGAAGGAGAGTCACACTCAGAACATCTCCCAGGTGGTCCCTGATGTTTGCATCAGAGGCAGCATAAAGAAATCCTCTTCTAGGAAGTCCCCATCGTTAGTGGGTGAACTTATATTGTCCTACATGGTAACATCTCCTACGTGCACGTCTGAGCCTTCGCTTCTGTCCTGAGCCCCCGAGCTTTATACCAAGTGCCTGCAGGATGTCCCCATCTGGGATATTTCAGATCGTGCCTAAAATTCAAGACATCCCTTTCCCGCCACTCCGGTGTTCCAGGTCTCCCCATCCACAAAGTTGCCTAAACAAGAAGTTTGATGAGATTCAACTGCAGTAACCAACCATCTTGATTTGTCCAGAACTTTCCCTGGTTTCTCACAAAAATCCTGGGACACCTTTCATCCCAGGCAAACCGGGACAATTGGTCATTGTGGAGTCAACTGAAATGCTGCCATCTTCCTGACTCCACGTCCGGTCAATCACCAAGTCCTGTCAACTCCAGCTCCCTTTGAGATCTCGCAGCTTAGCCCACCTGTCTTTCTCTACTCCTACAACTTCAGGTCAGAGCCAGGCTACTTTTGCTTCTCTCCTGGGCTGTCACGGTCCTTCCATACCTATCTCACAGTACCACTCCCGTCCCATTCATCCACTGTCCCCACCGCAAATGGAGTGACCTTTCTAAAGAGCAAATCTCATCGCTCACGAGTGCACACGCACATTCATGCACACCGTGTGCACACATACATACACATGCTTGCACTGTAGCTTAAACCCTTTGGGTGCATCCACTTTGACTTCAGTGCAACATACAAACACCTTGGCGTGTCATTTGAGGCCCTTCATTATCTGATCCCTGCTTAACTTTCTGCCCCTCTCTCTCACACTTTTTTTCTTTTTCTGCCTCTACCAGTTTATTATATAATAAAGAATAAAGATGAAGGGGTTCATAGGGCAAGGTCCAGAATGTTCCCCTTGGAGTTGGGGGGGTCTCACCCTCCTGGCCTGTGGATGCATTCCCATACTTTAGAGATTTTTATGGAGACTTCATGCTTTATTCATGATTGGTTATGAACTCAAACTCCAGCTCTTCTCTCTTCCCTACAGGATGTAGATGAGGCTGGAAGTTCCAAGCTGCTCATGGCTTGATCTTTCTGGCCGCCAGCCCCCGTCCTGAAGTTATCCAAGATGCTCAGGGTCTCGTGGCTTTCTTCCTCTCTGATTTGGGCTGAACTTGCTGCAAGTTTTCTCAAAGGCCATGCTCATTCTTGCCTCTGAGCCTTTGCAGATGCTGCTCTCACTACCCAGTTTCTTTCCCCTTTCCTTTGTAGCTTAGCATCTACCCTTCCCGGACCGAGCACCAACATGCCCTCCTCTAGGAGGCTTGTGTGACATTTCTGCCACCTGCTGTGTTGTTAGATGATTCCTCTCTGGGCTCCTGCAGTTCCTGCTGCTTTGTCTTCATTGGTGCACGAACCCCACGTAATCCAGTTGCCATTTGGCTTGCTCTGTCCCCACGAGACTTTAAGGGCAGGGCCTTTTTGGTATTTCTGTCACCAGTCCTAGCTCAGAGCCTTGCACCTATAGGTGCTCTGTGGATATTTACTAATGAAGGCACCTGGGAGAGGGGGACACCATGTTCCAGTCCCTGCTCTTCCGTCCCCAGCCCTGTGGCCTTCAGGCTGCCATGGCCTTTCTCTGGGCTTCTGTTTTCTCACCTATAAACTGAGCATTTTGGTCTGATGACTAAGGGACTTTCAGCTCTGACATTATGATCACTCATTTCTTCATTCACTAATTTTTCTAAATAAGGAGTAAGCAAATGGTCTCAGGATGGGTTTGCAACGGGAGCCAGAGCATTTACTGCGGTGAGATTCTAGTAGGATCGCGTGTCTTCCAACATTTGGGGCAAAGATGCTATTGTAAAATTTTATTCTCAGTTCCAGCAGAAATGAGATCCTTTAAATACTGCGAGACAGCTCCCTTTAATGCACAGCCCCTGTTTTGGTAGAAAAATCCAATCCCTTCATTGGCTTTGGTGAAGAGATGCGTGTGTGAACTCACACAGTAATTGGCAGTTTCCAGTTTAGGGTAATGCTCTGACAACATTAGTACAGAAGTCCGTAGCATCTAATTTTTCAGAAGCTTTGGCTTTTTCTCAATAGGCTGACAAAGTCTTCTTGCCCTTTAAGTCAATGTAAAAGGAAACGAATGCCCAAACCATCTGTCTGGACAGGGCTTGTTGCAGAACTTGGTGTCCACACCTGTGCTAGGGGCCACATGTCGAACATTGGCAAACGTACAGGTCTCCCATCTGCACGGGCCTCTTACCATCAGTCTCAGTGGCTGTCAAAGAACTATAAGATTAGTGGTTAAACATTCTATATTTGTTAATTCAGTGGTACTTATAGGATATTATTACCATGTGCTAGGCATTGTTCTAGAGAACCTGTTGGCAAACAAGATAGACAAAGTTCCTGTCCTATGGCATGTATAGCATATAAGGGGCCACAAACAATAGATAAGCAAATAAATGAATCACAATGTCACATGGTGACAAATGCCATAAATGACGTAAAACAGGGTGCAGTGAAAGATGGCTGGGCAGTGTCATGGGCAGGGGCTAGCTGACATTGGGTATCACAGAAGGAAGAGCTCATGAAGAGGCAATGTTTGGGCTGAGGACTGGCTGTCAGGAAAGGGCAGCCTTGCAGGATCTGGGGGCTGAATCTTCCTAGGAAAGAACCAGCAAAACGGCGGCCCTAAGGCAGGAGTGATAGAGTGTTACAGGAGCAGAGACCAAACACTAGCAGGTGATTCGGCAGATGTGGGCAGAGTAGATTACAGAGGTTCATGGCCATCATGGAGTTGGGACCTTATTTTCAGGCCAGTGGGGAGCCATTGGAGGGCTTAAGCTGAGTTCATCATGACATCTGTTCCTTAAATGTCTGTCCTGAATGTCTAATGAAGAATAATGGATTGTAGGAGGTGAGGAATAAAAAGGGAGACATGACAGGAGGCTATTGTGGTCAACTAAGCTAAAGATGCTGGTGCCTTAGGGGAAAGCGTTGGGGGGAGATGAGCAAAAGTCAATGGATGTGGGGTTATTTTGGACGTGGAGTCTACAGACCTTGCCCATGCTTTGGATGTGGGAGATGAAATAGGAATCTAAGACAATTGTGGGTTTTTGGATTGCAAATCATCTTTAACACAAGTGGACGGTGCTGTTCCCACTGAGACCGGAAAGCCAGGAGTGGGAGGGGGAGGAGTGTACTTTGGACCATACTGAAGTATGTATCAGATACCCAGGTGGAATTGTGTGGAGGCAGTTGGAATTATCCCTAATATTGTTATATTTAAGTTGGCCTGTTGGTTTTTGGCCTAATACATGTTAGACACTGATTTTATTTCTAACTGAGCATTGCTTTAGCTATAGGTAGCTCCATTTAGTACTGACAGTTGTACAATTGAAACTGATAACATTTGCCTCTTGCTGCTGGTGTCTTCCTTTATGTTCCTCTGAACTCCTTCATTAGCTGATCAAGAAATTCCAAGGCAAGGAAACTTGTGTCAATTTCTTTGACCACTCCCCTCATAGTTCCTGCTTTCAATTATGAAAATATATTATTGGATAAAAGGGAAAGAGAAGATCTGACTCTTGACTAGTGTAGTTGAGGGGCTATATTACAGATTGGTCATTTCTACCCTCTGAAGCCATTTTTATTAGATATGTGTTTTGTTTTTAAATAACTGTGTATTGGGCAGGGGCAGGTGTGTAGCATGGGTATGTGAGTGCTTCTGGTGAAAACTGTCTCTAACTGTCCTGTCAGAATATACATGCCGGCCATTATTCCGTCCCCATGAACATAGATTTGCATGTTTCTTGTCACAAGTCCTACTTCTAAAAGCATTTGACGTTAGAAAGGTATGTATCTACTATTGTCAGACCCTCTGGTAACCATACATAATGTTCTGTTTAACAAAGAGGAGGAGGAAGGGGGAAAAGAATGCTAGTGTAAACCATAATGGGGGTGGATAGGTTTCTACCAATTTGGGTTGAAACCAAAAATAATGGTGTGTTGTTCTTGGAAAGAGGTCCACAGCTTGTCTGTACTCGAGGAGGGAGAAACACTATCTCTCCTCTTCTAGACTCCGAGAGCCATGGCATATGTTCCATGGAAAAAACAAGCCACCATCCTGCCCTCAATTGCACTGGGAGGCGCAGGGAGGCAGCCACAGGGCTGTCCTGGTGCTGGTGTCGGGGGCCCAGCAAGCCAGGACAACAGCTGATTGGCACATCCCTAAATTTGTTCTTTCCGGTGGTATCTGCTAGGGTCTCATGTAGTGGAAGCATTGGAAGGAAGCCGCCACCTTGGCAGACATACTGATTCTCAAGGATGGCTTTTTGGAAGTGGTAGAGCAATGAGAGACTTTGAAGGCCAGGGAGGATGTTTCTGAATGGGGAAGAGAAAGGTGTTCCAGAGGTCAGAGGCAGCAAACCAAAAACTGTGGAGTCCAAAGTGAGATGATTGGATGAAATAGGGATCGTTGACAAGTTCATGAACTACTGTGGTAAGCCAGTGACTTCTGAAGTTACATTTGGCCAGACAGGCTCCATTTGTCTGTGGTCAGCAGATGGAGGGGATGGTTGGCACCACTTCGTGGAATGGTGGTTGGTGCCCCACCAAGCAGCACTGTGTTAAAGAAAGTATAGGATCCAGCAGGTCTCTGTCTGGTAATAATTTCCCCAGACATTCCTATTGCTGCATATCAGTGACTGTTCAACATCTGGCTTTTTTACTATTGCATAAAGTTTCATTTTAGTTTCTGACAGTGTGTAATTCAGATTTTCTAAATGCTTCACATTTTTCCTCCTTAGCAAGCAGCTGGAATGGGCAGGTTGCCTATTTATAAGGGGATGATGGCTTTGTCCATGTTGGACCGTAATGGTTCCATTGGACTTTCATGATGGATGTTAAAAGCAGATGGATTTTGTTTATATGTTGAGGAATGTATTATGACCCATGCCTATATATCTAGGCTAAAAAGAACTACAAGGGTGAGCCTAAAGTAAGATTCCAAAATAAATCACTTTTGAAGGTTTTGCTTTCCATTTCTCTGAACAGCTAAGTAACTGAGAGAGCTCAACAATTTTGCAGTGAGCATGTGTTTGTGTCCTTGGAGGGAACTAGCAAGACAAGTAGAGGATGAACCAAAGCAGAAAGGCTACTAGCAATCAGATGGCTTAGAGACATTTATTAGATTTTTTTTAAAAGGGTAGGTTTTGATAGAATTGGAAGCATTTTTAATGTATTTAAAGAGCACATGTCTGTAACAGTCGATATCAAATTTATCAATTAATTTTATATTTTGTTTTCTTCTACCAAAGGTCTCATTTGTATGTTTTAGGGAAGTTTGAATTCAATATGATGTTTTTTTAACATTTATATGCATATATATGTATATATAAGTAATATATGGTTACCTATCATCAACATTTATTATATATCTACTACTTATTGTCTTGCTAGTGCTTGTTTCCAAAAATATTTAATCCTAACTACAAACCTAAAAGTATTAATAATTATTCCCCCTTTAGAGGCAAGAAAGCTGAGATTTTAGGGCATTATGTGAAGTGACTTTCATAAGTTATAAATGGCAGACATGGGTTCAAACTAGTTGAAGTGTCCTGATGCCACGACCTGAGCTGTCTTCCTTTCATCTTCCTTTATTAATTGCTACTTGTGCAGAAGTAAAATGAACCCAGACACAGCCAGTGTTTATGTGCACAGGGACATCTAAGTTTCAGGCTGAATAAGCTTCACCTACTAGGACCCTGGTCAGGAAATTCAGTAACACGCTTGCTGTGTTGTCCAGTATCATAGCTGCTAGCCACAGACAGCTATCTGAATTTCATTACATTTCAATGAAATTAAAAATTCAGTTCCCCCATTGCCACTAGCCATATTTCAAGCACTCGACAGCCACCTGTGGCCAGTGGCTCTATATTGGATGGCGCAAATATAGGACATTTCTGTTATCACAGAAGGTTCTATCAGACAGCACTGCCAGCCAGAGACTTTGTTCCAATCCACCGAATTTTTTTTCTTCTGTGATATCCGTTGACAAGTGATGGATATTCGGCCTGACATGACAGCTCCGCTCTCCCGTGTTAGTGCCGCGTGTCTGTCAGTATCCTTCACGGTGTGCTCACTTTTTCTTCCAAGGAGGAAGTTGGCCGGATATGGAAGATGGAGCTGCTCAAAGAATCGGATGGGCTGGGAATTCAGGTTAGTGGAGGCCGAGGATCAAAGCGCTCACCTCACGCTATCGTTGTCACTCAAGTGAAGGAAGGAGGTGCCGCTCACAGGTGACTAGATAACTCTCCCCGTCTCTCTGCCTCCTGTCCTCCCCTCCCCTTCCCTGGGTGCTAGTATTCTTCCACTTGGTCAAAGCCCTGGTAATTACAGTTCATAACGATTATGGTGGAGCCCAGAAGGAAACCAGGTGGGGGCGGTTCTAATTCAACACATCTCTGAGCACAGGAAGTGGCTAATTGCAGAAGATAGTCCAGGATCTTCCAAACCATGAAAGAGAGATTGGATCACTTTCTTGTCTGGTTTTAGTTTCAAGTGAATGTTACGTATTCTAACTTTTGGGATGCTGGTACTAAGGCAACATGAAGTTACTTATTGAATATGCTGCTGAACAGAACACCACATTCCTGACATCATAACTCCCATTAAGACTTGACTGATAACTGGGGAAAGTGATCGGTTTTAAGGGTGACCACAGTTCAGGCACTGGGGCTTCACTTGTCAGGTCTATCAGGATCTCACACACACTTATAGAGACATTTCATGCAGATGTGGAAGGGAAAGAAAGTAAATGTGAGTTTTTCTTCTTGTGATCTGAAAAAAATTCATACTTCAAAACTTTTTAAATTTGCATAATGGTCTAAAGTAGGAAGAGGGAGAGTGTTTAGCTAGAGTATGTGTAAAAACCATTGTTGATTTTGAATATGAAGGATATAAGTATCCCAAAATGTCTGGCATGCTCTTGCCTGCTAGCTAATTGCTTCCACATACATAGGGTGTCTACTATTTGCAAGGCATGGTGAGGCATGTACATATGTTGCATGTACACACAAATATAGTAGGTGTATAAAGGGAGAGTTTCACAGATGGAAGGAAGTGATCATCTTTTTTCTAGTCCGGAATTTGGTGTTCAGTCTGGGTACCCTGATGCTAAGGAGGATATGGCAAACCAAAGCAGTATTGGCCAAGATTGACAGGAAATGGACATGCATATCTTATGAGGTATAGTTGAAGGAGCTGGAAGTGTTTAGTCTGAAGGATGGAAAACCAAGAGGACCAGGGCACAAGCTCACAAAGTCTATAGGATGCTAATAACTAAAGTAGAGATAAGATTAACTGCAATTGTCAGTTATCTGGTTGGCAGTAATTATTGAAGGATTAAGACCTTAGGTGGTTTTTACCGAGAAGAGCATTATTAAACTTCCCAAATGATATATGCTTTAAGGAACTCCTGTCAGGTAGCTATTTTCCCATTAATCACAGGTCTCAGGTTCTAGTCTGTGTTTGCCAAGTTGGCAATTAGGAAGTTCCTGTGCCCAGAGACAAGCTTACCTAGAACTGTTCTTGTCTGTTTTCTGTCTGAGCCATTTCTAGTGGGTCTCATCATTTTGTTTGTCATTCTCAGTCTGGAGTTGTGTGTGTGTCTCTTGGCCTCTGGGGTGTATCACAGGTGGGGGCATTGTAGTTAATAGATGAGAGAAATGGAATTACAGAGGGAAATAGGAAGAGGGAGGGAGATCATTTTGATGGTGTTATGGAGAGGTAAACCCAGGGACACTGGCCAGAACCTTTGGATTCCTTATTCCTGAATCCCTCTCTTCCCATGAGAAACATCTCCCTTTTCTCACCATTCCAAGCAATTAGTGAGACCCTTAGCATTTTTCTGTTTCAGAGATTTTTGAAGGACAGAAAGCAGAGGCTTTCAGAAGTCTCTGGTGCCTCCTGTCATCTGTTAAAACCTAAATTCATTCTAAGAAACCTGTGGTAGAATTTTAAAAACAGACAAAGAAAACCTAAATTCATAGGAAAGATTAGGATGCATGCCCTAGAGGGAAGAGAGAATAAGGGAGAAGCTGTTGAAGGTAGGGAGAGGAGGGAGGTAAGGATGGAAGGAGAGAAGGGAGTTGATCCATGGAAAGAAGGTAAGAGAAAGAGTCTACAGATCAGGAAGAAGACAGAGTTGGTGAAGCGTGGCGTGTTGGAGACAGGCATGGGTTCCGTGGCAGCACTCTGGGTGCTGATACGAAGCCCTTACAAGGTATGATGGAACCCTAGGATCAGAGTCCCTCCACCTCCCTGGATTTCCTATCCCATATTTAGCAATCTCTGGCTCCTTTGGGATTATGGGAGACCAGACCACTGGAGGCTCTGTTGGAACCCACAGGACTGTTGACCTGCCATGCCTGAAGGGGCTCACTGCTCTGGCACAGGTACCACCCAGAGCCCTGACTCACCCTAGCAGAGACAGTCCCACTGATGGCTGAGTCTCCTGCCAGCCCAGCGGGAAGGAAGCTCAGAATCAGCCCTAATTGAATTTAAGAGAAATGAAGAAGCAGAAAATGTTTGTGCAACCATGTTTGTAGTCCAGGTCTGGTACCTACAACAATAGCAAATTAGGTAGTTTAATTAGTTGGGGTTTTTTTTATTTATCAGTCTGCTTATGAAGCTTGGCTGTAGGGACCCAAGGATGAAAAAGGTACCAAGAGACTTCATCCTCAAGATCCTGTAACTCTGTTAAGGGTACATACACAAGCAGGGTAGCATGAATCACAGGTACCCCGAAGGCGATCTGGTCAGGGTCATGTCACCTGGAAAGGAGGCAGTGGGTTAGGAAAGGATTGCTCGTGGGCTCAGGATGCCTTTGCTCTACCTGAGCTTAGCTCATGGCTCGGCCCTGTGCGGATGACTCGGTCATCTGGCAGGATGGCAGGTAGGATTAATAAAACAATGACTTGACTCTCCAAAACCCTGGGGGTCTTGGTTTCTCTGTCACACCTCCACCTGGATGAGAGTTTCACTGACACCGATGCTGGATATGGTGGTAACATAAGATCATGCTTATTACTAAGCTACCACCTGAAATCCTGAGCCTTTCACTCCTGTAGTGGGAGTCTGGACACAAAGGCAAAAGCAGTCCCATCCCAAACTGTCTCTAGTGGTCACTGCTTCCTCTTTAGCCCGATTTTATCTGTCCCTTCTCATGACCTCCCTACCTCCAGGAAAATGTCCCTTCTTGGGCCCAGAATGTCTTGACGAGGGGTTTTTTTCCCATCTCCATTTCCTCAGGGATGGCAGACTGTCCTTAGGAGATGAGCTGCTGGTGATCAATGGTCACTTACTGGTCGGGCTCTCCCACGAGGAAGCTGTGGCCATTCTGCGCTCAGCTACTGGGATGGTGCAGCTGGTGGTGGCCAGCAAGGTAGGTCGTTCTTGTTTTGTGTTTTAGTATTTGTAAAGGTGGTGGTGAATTTGGGCTTGAGGCCCCCCCACCCCCATGCCACACACAGCTGTGTGTGCGCTTGCACATTTACCTTGGGCCATCTCAACAGCCTTGATTCTCCAGGGCAAGGCCACACGGAGGCCCTTAGCCAAAGTGCATTTAAATTGCTTTCCTTTAAGAGTTTTTTTTTTTTTAAGAGACAGGGTCTCATTCTGTTGCCTAGGCTAGTGTGCAGCGGTGCTATCATAATTCACTGCAGCCTTGAACCCCTGGGCTCAAGCAATCCTTCCGCCTCAGCCTCCCGAGTAGCTAGGACTACAGGTGTGCACCACCACACCCAGCTACTCTTTAAATTTTTTGTAGAGACAGGTCTCCCTATGTTGCCCAGACTGGTCTTAGACTCCTGGCCTCAAGCAATCCTCCCTCCTTGGCCTCCCAAAGTGCTGGGATTACAGGTATAAGCTACCTTGCCTGGCCCCTTTAAGAGTCTTTATAGATATATATTAGGGGTTAGAGAAGAAATAACAGGACTAAGGAGAAGTAAGAATGGTAGGGTGGAAGGGAGGACAATGTGGAGAGAGCAGCAGCTGTCCCAGGAGAAACCGAGAGGAGATGTTGACGTCTAGACAGCAGGGCAGCGGGAGAGAGGGGCACAGGGCTGCATGGGTAGGCCGCGGGCCCTGAGTGTTGGGGCTGGAGGAAGCTTCGTGAATCCTGCCTGTCCAGCTGCCTTCCCGCCCTTCTTCCTCCCCAGTTTTACAAATGAGACAGTGAGGCAGAGCTTCATGGCCGGCTGCTCTCTGGCAGAGGCCACCATGCTGTCCATCAGTGCCAGGACCCAGGCCCTTAGCGCCCAGCCCCATGTCCGTCCCGTCTCGCAGCTGCCTCTTCTTCACGGCTCTCCCTTCCCAAGGTTCAAAGGCTCCAGGCGGGGGCTTCCCTCACCCCCAGATTGTGTTAACACAGAACTGGTATTCTGGGCCCCGGCGTCTGCTTTCTTTAAGGCCACAGGGCTCCGCACCTGTGGTGAGGAGGAGGCAGGGACCTCTCTTGTGTCTGAGCTGTTGTCTTGCGCTGTTGAGGACACTAGGAAAAGGGTCCACATGACTGAGGGGCTAGCAAAGGCTTCGTTCCAGCCCTGGCCTGGAAGGATCGGGGTGAGGCCACACCAGACTTAGCCCTCTGCAGTGTGACACTCTCGCTGGTATGGGGGATTCTTCATCATTATCCCTGCTGTTTTGAACCCGACATATGTAGGTTTTCATATATTTTCCCTCTTAGATTGCAAGACCTATTGCCAGTATTTGGAGTATTTAGCAAACAGAAGAACGTTTTGACCTATCTGAAAAATTTGCTTTCCTCGCTTTGTACCTTTTACCCCAAACTCCTGTCCTAGACTCAGGCCTCCAGAAAGAATATCACAGAGCCTCGCTGCAGACTTGGCAGGAGGAGTGGCCGTCCGAGTCCCTGGAGGCAGGCAAGCCACTTTCCGTTGAGCCATTTTCCGTTCATTGGCCCTTTCCACCCCTCCCAGAGATACCAGGGGGCTCCCTGGGGACTTCTCTTGAGTCCCGAGAGCGCCATACCCATCTTCACCCAGAGTGTCTGCCTGTGGGGTGTCTGTGTCCCCTCACAAGGCATGGGAAGGAGAGCAAACCCCGGGATTTTCTGTCAGCTGGCGAATTCCACAAGGAGAAGGGAACGCTGCAAGAGGAGAAACAAATGCCTCTGTCTGCCAGAGGTATCAGGAGCTGGAAAGCATCATCGGGTCCTGCACACACACAGGCACGTGTGGGCAGGGAATGCTCATTTTGTTAGCACACACTGCCTACCCCCCACAGTCTGTGGCTGAAGAACGCGGGCTTCTGCACAGGAATTACATCGTGTGCCACCAAACCTTCCTTTCTATGCTGACTTCTTTCTCCTGCTAGTTTGGAAGATGGTGAAGGGGACAGTTTTTCTATGTCAAGCCATTATGCACAAACATACACACAAAAAAACACAAAACACAAGATAAAAACAAAAAAGCGAATGATTGAGGGCACACATAGGACTTTGAAAACCAGTTCCTGGATGGTAGCTGCTCGCTGGTCTCACACACTGACTTGAAGGAAGAAAGGACACGACATGTATCAATCAGGTGCCCACCACGTGCTTTTTTTTAACCAATTACCTCATTTAATTCTTTAAAAATCCCCTGAGACAGGTATTAGTTCTTTTTATTCAAAAGTGGAATTAAAATGCGAGTGGTTACTTACCTGCCCCGAGGTCACGCGGCAGCAGGCAGCAGACAGCAGAAGCCGGTTTTATCCCGAGCCCGCTGGACTCCGCAAGTCATGCATCTGTACCTGCTCCAAGCTGCCCTTTATGCAAATAAGATGTGGAGGACACCAGAGCCAGCAGTATTAGAAAAAGATCACATGTTCCTGCCAGAGGCTTTGACTTTTTGGGACACTGGCTGGGGTCCTTGTGGAGCTAGCAGAATCCTGGAACCACAGAATGGGGGTCAGTTCAAGTTCTCAGTCCTCTGGCTCTTGGGCATCTGTACTGAGCTACGGTCCTGAGGCCAACCGGGACCTCAGAACGGTGACACCTTTCACTTTGCCCACCATGCGCCATTCACAGTCCGGCAGTACACTGCTACAGCACTGCTGTTTTTCCTGAGGTTAATCTATACCATCCGGGGTGCTTATCCATGTAGGATAAAAAAGCAGCATCGATCTTTAGGCACCTGACATCTTTTCCTCTTCTTTATCCAACAAAGCAAATAGTCCACAGGCTTCGTTGCTGCCTTCATATTTGGAAGGGTGGAGGGAGCTTTTGAGTTGCTGAATATGAAGAATAATAAAAACTTAAATTTTGTTCTCATAGAGAATAGTCACCTTGTCACAAACTTTTAAGGCATTGTTTTGGAACTAGAGTGGTTACTTTCTTGCAGAGAGATGTCTCCTGTTTCCACACAAGTATGTTGTTTACTTATGTAGTAGGAGCTTCAAAAGTTTTTGTTGAATGGAATGAACTCAGAATATCCAAGTTAGTTTTTCTATTCCTAGAAGCAAGAGAGAGCTTCTTGCTTACCTTTGGTTTTTGTCTCACTCTTGGTGTTTATTAACAAGCAGTATGTATTTATTATATCTAATGTAGACAACCCCCCAAAAATACAGAGGGTGGAAAAAGAAGGTGACATTTTCGTAATACCACCAATAGTACTATCCGTTAACTGGTGTGTCCTTCCAGCTACGGGGGGGAGGGGTGTCCGCGCATGCGCGCACACTCACACACGCAACATGCACACACATTTTCTTTTAAATGCAATCAAACACAAGGAGACAGAGGGCACCCTGGAGGCGGTCCCTCAGTGCCAGCACAGCCCTTTAAAAGCTGTGTGTCCTGGGCAACCTGTTACATCTCCCTAAATCTTAGTTTTTGTATCTGTACAATGAGAATCAGCAACTACCTCATGAGGATGTTAGGGACATTGCACAAGATTATGAAGGCCTCAAGCAGTGTGGCCGGTCCTAGCATGTGCTGGAGCAAAGACTGCCTTTATGGTTATCACGTAGTATTACATCTAGTTTACTGTTACATACATTATTAATATGTAGTATTTTAACCTGCTTTTTCACTGAGTAGCAAGCATACTGTAAGAATCTTTCCACATCAAGAAGTCCGTTTCTACAGCACCATTTGTAATGACCTGGAGTAGTCCATCCTGTAGCTGTGCAATTTGCTCACCAGTTGGAATCTTTGTTTTTTGGGGTTTTTTTTTTAACTCTTTTTCTGTTAATAGTCTAGCAGAGTTGACATCACAGAAGAGGACTGAACTCACTTTGTATTTAATAACCCTTTCTTCCTTTCCTTAGGTAAGGACTAACAGTATACTATTCACAATTACTGCCCTAAAATGAATTATCTTTAGGTACCTTGAAGGTGAAACCAGCGTCAAACTAGTAACAAACGTCACTGTCATTGGATGCCAACCCATTAATACTTAGTAACATCTGTTGTTTAAGATGGGTCATATTTTGTCCACTTTTCTATCAATCCTCAACATGACGATTAAAACTTTGTGTTTCCCTCCTTGTAGAAGTGGCTGATGCAGGAGAATGAAGAGAGAACAGATTTCTCTTTTTGCTGGCCTTGGATCAGCTCTGCAGCCCTGGCCCCCGGCCTCATGTGCTGTGGCATTTCCCAGTTGGGACTGTCAGGAGGTCTAAATGATCTCACCTGCACCCCACAACCTACTCTGGCCTTAACTGTACATAAGAACAAAAGGCTGTGTTAATGAAGCCCCCTTTATAGTCTAGTCTAAATGGAGTCGGAGTGCATGCATTTTTCTTGACCTTTAAAAGTTGATCAAGGGCCACTTTCATTGAAAAGACATTATCCATCTCCACTTTGGCATTTTGATTCAACAAACAACCTAATCTCTTTTTAATAAGCATATGCTAGTGGGAGGGGGGAGATACAAGGATATTTGGGCTGTTGGCTGGGCCTGGGGACACGGCAGGGAGTAGAAGTGGTATTAAGTTGGAGGAACTTTGAGACAAAGCAACGGAGATAGACAAGTCACTGCAAGGAGATAAAAGCAATGATCAAGAACATGGGAGAAGAATGGGAAGACAAATGGAATGCCTCCTGAGATGACCCAGGAGGGCTTTCAGAAGGACAGGATGCTTCAGCTTTGCCCAGCTGGGCCTCCGTCATGAAACAAGGATGATCTCCGCAGAGGGAGCTGCTGGTGGTGGAAAAGGCAGTGGGCAGAGGAGCACCCCAAGGGTCTGGACGGCAACAGGACATGAATGGAGGGTGTAGGTTGGAGGGGGGTGAGTTTGGAGAGCTGGGCATAGGCCAAACCTCTAAGATGCTGGCCTGCCAATGAGGGAGTTTAGATTGTATCCTGAAAGCAAGACAGGGGAGGCCATTGAAGGATCTTAAGTTTGGGGAGCGTGGATTGCCCAAGGAAACAGTGACCTAAGAAACACACATTCTTAAGGGGAAAAAATGGTTTGTGCTTAAACTGGACCCACACCCGTGACATTTGAGGTAACCTTGCCAGTGCAGAGCATACGGTCCAGACGGTGTTTGGACTGGGAGCACGTAGCTTGACGCTGCCAGGGTGGCTTCCAGAACTGGTTGTGCCATGGCATAATTCATGATGGGCCTTTAATTGTGTCCCCACAGGAAACCTCTGCAGAGGACCTCCTCAGGTTAACATCTAAGAGTTTGCCTGAGCTGACCAGCTCCATAGAGGACGTGTCCTCTTGGACCGACAACGAGGACCAGGAGCCAGACGGAGAAGAGGACGTAGGCACCGGCTCGTCTTCCCTCCAGGGAGCGGTAAGTGTGCCTCCGGGTTCCCAGGCTGTCTGCTGGAATCATGTTTACTTGAAGACATGAATGCCAAGATCAGAGGATAAAGGCTCGAGACAGTATGATAGAGACCAGGATGGGAGAGCACCATAGCACATTCTATTTATGTTTTTCTCAGAATCTCCTGGAAAAAAAAATCTGTGACGGTGATGCATTTAAGAAAAAAAATTGAAACTGTAAACAAGATAAGAAAGCAACTGGGTATCGAGTTCTGAGCGTGTATATCAATTTCCAGGATGCCTTATAATATATACAAGGATTTTGTTGGCACATCTTGATAGTGTGTTTGAAAAATACTATTAGTGACTTTAAACTTAGACTGGGAGATGTCTAGTTGAAAGTGAAACGTTACAATAACACAAAAACCACTCAGGCAAAGTTGTGTGGAATATGTCTTCCAAGTTTCATCAAACCAGGATTCCCCACATGGCTCATAGCTCTTCCTGAAATAGGAACCCCATGGTCCGCTCTCATGCTGCCCGGCACACACACAGCCAGGGGGCTTTTGGTTAACTGGTTGCCGTGTAGCTCTGTGGTCCCCTCTTTGTATCCCAGATCTGAAAGACCTGTCATTTTTAGTGTACTATTGTTAGCCCTTGCTCCCTTTCCAAACAGCTGTGGAGAGGGCACCTTCTTTCTGCCGTCTGGAACCCCTTAGTCTTTCCCACCAACACTGAACCTAGGCAGCAGTGGGTGAGTGCTGGAAAAATAGTTTTGCTTATAATAAGGCCTTAGAAGACAAAAAATGCATATCATATTTACCACAATATGCTACATTACTTTGAGAAAAAAATGTTGCTTTTCCTCTTTCCTTTTGTTTCCTGGAGATCCAGAGCCACCAAGTATGGTTGTGCAGGTTGTGTACAACTTTAGTATTTAGTATTAAAGTATAGCTTTAATGTTTAGTATAACAATTTTCTGAAAGATGGCTGTTAAAGAACTCTGTGCTCCGTGTTGGCACAGCAGTTACTCTCTGCCCCTTGTTTTCCCTGAGACAAGAAGGGGAATGATGCGGCTGTCCATCCAGCAGACTTCTCAACTCCAGCACTCTGATCTTTTCTAACCAGATGGCTTTTGCTAGCAGCTCCCCAGCCTGACTCCAGCCTGTGGCGTTCCCTATGCTCTGTCCCCTCCCATGCGCTCTCTGTCTGCAGGGCCCTGCTGTGAACAGGATCCTGCTGCTCCGCAATTGTGACCCAGGACATCTCAGCCAGTTTTCAGTGGAAACCCAGAGGAAGTTCAGGGTCTTACAGAGAGGAAAACTCTTGGCACATCTGCACCCCCTCTGATAAAGCCCCTGAGCTGTTGATGTGGCACAACAGTTCTTTGTGCAGAGGTGACAGTCACATACTTTTAAAAAAAAATAAGTCGTATTCTCTTGCAAAAAGCTCCAAGGGAATCATTTAATTGCCTGGGAACTTTTTATACTAAATACTGCTCTAATAAGTGAAGTGTTACTTATATTAAATATATTACATGTTATTATATTATGAATTTTAAGTTATAGTTTAAACTTATAATTTTTATAAATTATAACTTATAACTTAAATAATTCAAATGAAGTAATTTGACTTGTTTATGCATAATTTAAATGAGTTTTTCTGATTACAAATGTCACATTTCACTCTATAAATGTTTTTGAGCAAAAGAAAAAATCCCAAAGACAATATAAATCACCCACAGTCCTACTACTCAAAGATAGCCATCTTTAACACTTTGCTATGGCTTTCTAACTGAATTTTTTACATAAGCCCGTGTGTGTTTTTAATTGACCTTGTTTTAACATACTTATGAAACTTGCTATGGTCTCAGTGATATAGTCATGAAACATGTCCCTACTAGCGGGTCTTCTGAAACATGATTTCTAATAGCTAATATCCCATAACATGAAAGTGCCATCATTTGTTTCACCAATTTACTACCATAAATTCTATTTACATCAATCACATATATATACAGGTTTTTTTTAAAATGATAATTCTGTACAGAACATCTTTGCCCATATATCTCTGTGCATCATTTTTTATATTTCTTTATTTAGCTCCTAACAGTAGAACTACTTACACAAAGGTTCTCTCCAGAGAGGTTATGCTAACTTACACTTGCAGCAGCAGCCAGTTCCCATCCTCACCGATAACATCATCTAAGTTTATTGATTAATCACACATTGTTCTAGGAGTTTATTTTTGTAGGTTTTCCAAAGGTATTTCAGTGCATTCTGTCGTAACACACTTTATTTGGGAAACTCTACGTTGCCTTTAAGGAGAAGCTTATGACTCGGCTCTATTTTGCCACAAGTATACATGTTGCCTGTGCTATATTTCTGGGTTTCTCCTCATGTCACCCCCAGCTCTTACACACAGATCCTAAACCCATTATCGTCTGTGGAGAAACCAGAACAGATCCTACTTCGACAGTTCTCCCTTCTTGGTGCCTGGTTTCGAACTCCTGACCTTGAGCAATCCGCCCGTCTCGGCCTCCCAGAGTGCTAGGATTACAGGCGTGAGCCACTGTGCCCGGCCACTTCTTGGTGCCTGGGAAACCACCTCCACCAGCCTCCCTCCCTGTCCGCCCGCCCAGTCTCAAAGCATTCACAGAGGAGGGGACCTGGGCTTCTTGCCTGGCCCCCCAAAGGGGCCTGAGACTCAGCCCTGCAGCAGGCAGGGCGTATGGGCAGCCTGTACAATCTACCGGTCTGCCCTGCTGTGCCTAATAAAAGTGCTGAACTACTAAAAAGAAATGATTTTTCTTTTTTTAGTTAATACCGTCACAATCCAAGATTCTTTGTTTTATAATTTTTGAAAACAATAGAACCACCTAAGTGAAAGGAACCTGGTCCTGTTTTAATCAACTGAGTCACAGAGCCTCTTACTTCACAGATGACAATGATTAAACCTGCCGCCAGATTCCACTCAGACGTTGACTATTTTTGCACCTGTAAGTCATGGTGTGCTCTGAGCACTTAGGCTGAGCAAAAGTAATACAAATGCTAAGGATCTGCCACAAGGATCCTTATGATTTATTTTTCATGGCTACATTAAATAGCAAGGAGATTTTCCTTTCAAACAGCGCCGTCCATGCTTAGAATAAAACCATATGGCGAACATCAAGTCTGAGGAGTACAGGCAGGGAAGAGAGAGAACGGGTGACACTCCGCAGTCACTTGCATGACTGCCGTCCATCTCAGCGGGGTCTGGCTTCAGTGATGGGGCTCGCTCCCCTCCGCCCACCCCCACTGTCACCGCCACCACACGGAGGACTGAAGACTGTCGCTTCGGAAGTCTAGCCCCTCCCCGACACCACCCGTGGCCTTGCTCCACCTGGGTGGCCATCCTTCCTCAACTCTCTTCACTTGCCTTCTGCCCTGCAGTGACAATATTTTAAAGAAGAATCTGGCCATGTCATTTAAGCGTTTAAAATAATTCGGTGGCTCTCAATCACCCCGAGGTTAAAACCAGCTCCTCCGTGTGGAACACTGTCAGCCACAGACTGGTGGCGCCGCCTTTTCTCGCACCCAGGGGCTCCGCGCATGCGCACACGCACTCCCCTGGCACTGTGAGTCCGCGCGTTCCTGCTCCCTGCTTTGTACCTTTGCACCTGCACTTGTTAGAAATGCAGATCCTCAGGTCCCCTCCCAGACCTGTTGAATCAAAAACTCAGGGTGGCATCCAGCAATCTGTTTTTAATAAGCCTTCCAGGTGACTTGGACTCAGGCTAAGGTTTGAGACCCCGTTAGAGAGTCCTCCAATAAAACGAGTGGCACATGTGTTGTTATTACTGGCTATCCAAGAAAGTGTGTTTCCTTTCTCAAGTGTAAACAATTAGAGTTCCTCTGAAAAAGAAAAAAATGGGACTTTTCAGGAGAAAAAAATCCATGTTCTAGCCTGCTGAGAGAGTCAGTCTTTTTAAAATGAAGAGAAGAGGAATGGTTTGAGAATAACAGGGTGTGAATGGGTGATGCCTCTTAATAAGTGACTGGGAGCCTATCTCCCCTTTTCCTATTTTTAACAACAGCAAAAACAAAAATGGAAGTAATGGTTCTCTTTGCCAAATCTGCGATTGTCGAAGCTCAGCTAGAAAGAGCTTGTTTAGCACATCAATCAGGAGACCTGTATCCGGCTTCCTTTGGCATCAAGGGAATCAGTTCTAATGTTTTTGGAATCATAAGTTTGGGAAACTCTTGGAGAACGTGTGAGCAATTAGGGTTTTAGAAGGAATAAAGGATCTTATCTCTCAAAAGAAGAACAAAGCTGGACCTTACGATTCTGTGAGTCTAATATAGGTGATTGATTCTCTGTTGGTGGAACTGTCATGGGCTTTGAGAACCTGAAAGTCCATACCCTCGAGGGTAAATATTAATCCTATGGAAAGGAAGGAGAGGGATGTTGTGTTTTATTTGGATTGAATAATTGATAAAATGTCCATCTAACTGTTTCAGAAGTGTCTGGGCATTGAGGACTTTTATTGCAGCATCTGAAAGTATCATCTCTGGTTGACTCAAGCTGTCCTGAATGTGAAACTATCTCTTGTTTGGGGCCTGAACTAGACTTTTCTGGTGAATTAAATTTAGAGTCGAATATAAAGAACAATGAGCACCAAGTGGGTAAACCTGATTAGTATTAAAACAGAAAGACACGGTGTCTGCCTGGAAATCAGATCTGTGCAGAGTAAAACTATTAATGCAGAGACACCGGCCCAGGGCTTCCTGAGCCTTTTGTAAAGGGAGTGAATGTTCTTTCCATAAAGCCTTGAGGGTAGAGTGTTACAGCGTGGGCTGCTTCTGTGGGGAGCGGTGAGCTGCGCTGCTGAGCCTGAGTCCCTCTGAGCCCAGGGCAGTCTCAGCCTCTGCTTGTAGATTCCGTATGTGGTTCAGGAGCAGTCTGCCCTTCCACTTCCTGCTTATCTAAGTTCGGGATTCTCCTCTTCCAGGAAGTCTTCCCAGATGCACGCATCCTACCTGCCTGGGCCCCTAGTGTGCAGTATGCAATACTGTCTGTCCTTCATGGTCCTTAACCCAGATTGTAGTGACACGGTTATTCATGTGACAGCATACTTAGTGTCATCTTCCCCCATTAGTAGAGGATCCATGGGGGCAGGAACCCTGTCAGGTTTGCTCACTCGTACATCCCAGGTGCTCGCTGAAGACTCAGTATTCATGGAAGGGATGGACAGATGGCTGATGTGCCCTCTCACATTCCCATAATGGCTTCTGCGTACCTCTCGTCGTAAGGCCTGGTCATCTTCCACTGACCTGCCAGTCTTCCCCAGCATACCCTGAATCGAAAATGGAAACCGTGCTTAGTAAGTGTCTGTTGTTTCTGTCCCTAAACTAGAAAGTCTATCTGCTTCTCCCTCCTGGGATTATCTGTCTGGGATAAGAGTATCAGTGATATAGAAATTGTTTTTCCATGTATAGCACTGTGAGAACACAGCATCCCTTCTCTTAAAATAGGATATTTGTGATAGGACCTCATTAACAAATAAGTTGATCTCTTCTTTTTTGTTTGGTTGAGGTTAGAAAACTGCAAGCAGCTAGAAGGAATTTAGGTCTTGATTTTTAGCAAATCAACAGCAATAGCAGAGGATTAAACATGCCAAGGGGAGGTGGCAAAGTAACAAGTGAAATGTAGGTGAAATGACCAGCCAAAAAGGCACTGGGGAACGAGCCAAGAGCTGCAAGTGTCGCAGATGTGGGTTCTGGTAAATAGAACCATAAAGTGTCGGAGCCACAAGGAACCTTAGGGATTAACTGGCCCAAGTGTTGCGTTTTATGGGCTGGAAACCTATATTGAGAGAGAAGACTGAGGAGCTCCACTGGTAGCAAACTTGTTCCCCTGGAAAAGTCAGGTGATCGCTTGAAGCAGCTATGAGGGAAAAACAAAGATCCAGGTAGTAAAGGTAAACGCACTAAGAGTTCATAGACTTCGCAGAAACGCAAGGAGCATGGCTGTGTGTGTGTAGACACTTGAATGTGCGCAGGGAGCTTCGCACTTCTGTCTACCTAATATCCAGCGGGGGTGGGCAAGGGGTGCAGCTTAGGTTGACTGATCCTCGATCCCCAGACGCCACTCTGGAGAGGCCCATTCAGCAGGTCTGAGTGGGGTGGGACCTGGGAGTCTGTGTTTTCAGAAGCTTCCCACGTGATTCCAATGCTCACCAGATTTTAAAAAGCAAAAGTGGCAGGGCCCCTGGCTAGGGGCTGGATAAAGCCCAGGGACCTGTCTGTATGGCTTTGAGACAAGGGGAGGTTTTAGGCCCCCACTGCCTTCATCCTTTCTGCAGTTTGGGGACAGAGGGAGGGAGGCCAAGGTGCTCGTGGAGCGCGTGGGAAACCTGGAAGCACAGATCGCGCAGCCTGTGCCGGATCCCTCATGAGCTCAGACCTGCTTTGCACATCACTGTTCTCGTTGGCTGCCCAGACCCCAGTTCCTGGTCTATAGGCTGGTGCTGTGCATGCAGAAACTATATTATTCCTGGCACCAGCCTGAAGCAGGCGGCAGCACATGCTGATCCACAACCACACCCCGTCCCTCCACTGCCCCAAATTGTGAACTTCTCTCTCCCTCCTCGGTCCCGTACGTCTCCAAGTAGGTCTCAGTTCACTTCGATGTTCCTTAAGCAACACTTCAACTGGCACAGGACGTAAAAAAAGGTTGCGTGAAACTCATTGCCCTATGTAGAGTGGCCAGAGCAAGATAAGAAAGAAAAGCCTACAAATTAGTACTGGTCTAAGGAAAGGAGATTTAAATTTGGGGGTGGTTTTTGTTTGGTCTGGTTTCATGCTTAAGGAGATGAAGTGATTATTGAAAATGGGTCGGGGAAGAAAGGAGATAAGAATAATTATTTGGCCAGGATGAACTGCATGGAAAACTGCTGATGTCTGAATTAGGCTTATTCCCGTGGCACATTTTCAGGGGCCTGTTCCAACTGGCTACCTGGCTCTGCGCTGCATTTTTATCCCGGCAATTTGCAGTACTCAAGGAAGTAAACAGCTCATGTCATTTGCGTAGAAAAGCAAATATTGTGTTCCACATGGAGCCTCATGGAGCAGTGGTCCCCAGAGTGGAGTGGGCACTCCCAGAGGGGAGGCCAGAGGTCTCTTGGGGTGTGGGAGGAAAATAGTAGGACATGTGTAGATCTTACCTGATCTCAGATTCTGTGTTTTATAGTGCATGTGGACATTAGTACAGTATTTATAATTTATGAATCTATGTTGGGAATGCTTGATGGCTTCACAAAAAGACTGACATCATAGCATGGAGCTGTATAGTTAAAAGAAATTTCCTTAGTATACAGTCAACTTTATCATCATCTGTTGAATTTGAAAAATTCCTTCACATTTCAGTGAAAATAAAATGTGAACTACTGGGCATAGAATAAAGTTTCTTTGCCTTCAGGTTAATTTATTTTATGAACAGAATACTGTAGAAGTCCCGTAGTCACTTTATCACTTGAAGTAAGTTGCTTCCTGTCTTTGCATATTCCATTACAGTAGTCCAAGATGCCTTAATCCTGTCCCCTCTTATAAATTTTTCTCTTATTCGTACCACCCCTACTTTCTTAATTTAGGGCTACATGTCCTTTGGGGGTTTAAATCTATGGTCCATTGAAATGTAGACTATATTAAAACAATAAAGGAAGGTGGCAGTTCAGAAATGAAGCTGAAATAAACATTTCTTTGGCTATAGACAAACTGATGGCAGTAATTACAAGAGAAAAAAAAAACAGGATAACATGACTCATGTCAGAATAACATTGTTGATGAGCTTTGCTAAGCCTTTAAGGTAACAAAAATCTTTGATGTATGTGTCCTCTGAGACTGTAAACGGAGTTAATACTGATGTACCGTCAGGATCTTACTCTAAGAGAAATGGGAGATCCCTACTTAGTTTCAAGTCCAATTACTGTGCTGGTTTTTAGGCAGATGACAAAATTACCTTCGACAGTGCATAAATGAGTTAGATAAATGGGCATCGAGTGCTGGGGGGTGGGGAACACGCCTCACTTCACTTAAAGACTTCATGAGCATTGGAAGATTGGGAGTTTTTGACGTTTTTCTCTTTTTAGCCCCATCTTATGCAACATGGTAGCGTAGAGCCTGGGAAATAAAAACAAAGCAAAATACAAGAGGTCAGAAGTTCTCCCTGGAATCTAGGACACAAATTTCACAAAGAAATAGGCTATTTAAGACAAAAAGAATTCTCCTCGCCCCACTCCCTACTGTGGCTGTTTGCTTGCCTGGCTTTTTGTTTGCCGTTTGTTTGCTTGTTTTTGCTTGCTTAGCTTTTTACATGAGTACTGATTTAGCTCAGTAAGTTGACATTTGCAGAAAAAGAAAACCACGCCTTTCCCTTCTGGTTCTTGCTTTTATTCCTTTGCTTGAAATAACCTTCCTTTACACTCCTTGACTATCAAGATTCTAAAACTCTTCACTCCTCAAAGAGACTTTTCTAACTACTCCAGCCTTTGGTCATCTCTTCTTTCTCTGATTGCCCATTTTGCTTGTTTCTCACATTTTAGCACTTAAAATCAGAAAGTCAGCTCCTCATTTATACACAGATGTTTTAAAATGTTTGTTGGTAAAGCCCTTATTTAGATATTCCATTTTATTTCCCCTTGAAACAAATAGTAAATATATGTGAAATTATCTTTTAAGCTACGAGTAGCAAATAGGGAGCTCGTGTGTCACCTGCCCACCACCCCTCTTTACATCTCAGGACAGACATCTCTAATTCTTCCTAACATTCTTCCCGCTGGTGCCAGGTACAACCACAGAAGTGTATAACACGGCCCCACAGGTGTCCGCACCCAAGTCATTGTCCAAGTGAACCCTGGATGGCGGCCAGCTTGACATCTTTGTCCACATGCTGAGCACGGTGCTGGGTGCTTTGGGGATGCAAAGAGATGACAGGCACAGTCTTTCTTCCTCTCTTAACAGCATTATTATATATTCCATGATGAATTATTGTTATTTCTCTACTTTCCACATTTCCCTCTTCTGTATAATAAATCCTTAGGAGCCATGTGCTGTATGGACCTAGAGGAGAGAGATCTGATTCCTTCTAGGACACTTGGCTAGTCCATAGGATTTCCACAGGGACACCCAGAAATGGGTGACATTCTGGAGCAGAAAAATAACACGTACAGTGGTCCACAAACAGGAAATGTTAAGGTCTGTTCAGAGATCAACAGTAAGTCTGTGAAAGGCAAATGTTCAGCCCATGCTTTTAGTTCCAGACTAAAGAATTATGACTTCTTTTCCGCAGAAAGTGACTCATTGATGGTTTCTCAGTTGAGTGACAGGGTCAAAGGTTTTGTTTTAAGATTACTGAAGCAGCAGGGCAGAAGAAGAGTGGGATTGAAGAGAGGAGGTTGGAGGTGAAGTGATGGATTTGGAGGCCTTTGTCACAGCTCCACTGAGGAGGAACCAGAGCCTGTACCGGAGGGGGGGTGGTAGGAAGGTGGGCAGCGATGTGAGTGACCAGTCAGTAGAAGCGAGGGCTGGAGGCAGCCTGCCAGTTGGGGTGGGGTTCTGAGAGCAAGGGCTCCATGGTGGTGGAAGAGGAAGATGAAGTTTCCTTCCCTTTTTTCCTGAGGGCAGAGTTGAACTTAGGTGATATTTTGAATGGGGTCCTATTTGCCTTTGAACCCTCCCACCTTCTCCTGTCCCCTCCACTCACTTGCTGGCTGCCGTCTTCACAGCCTTGGAGCCTAGTGCCCTCCTCCTGGTCTCAACTCACCACTGAGTTCCCCTCCCACCCCCTAGAAGGTTCCAGGCTCCCACATGGGTTCTCCTTCCTTCTTCTCCAAGACATATTCCCTCCTTTCACCACCACAAAAGACCAAAAACCAAACCAACCCTTTTCATTTCTTCCAAGCCGTATGTTTGTTAGTAAAGCAATCCAATTTAAAACCAACGTAAATGGTGGCTACGAATCCTGTGACCCTTCACAAAGTATGTGCGTTTTGCAAAGAGAATCCTTGTTATTTCAAATGAGTTTCTTATCGGTATCATTTTACTTATTTTTTTTAAAAAATCAGTGTCATTTTAAAGTGAAACATGAAGATAAAATCAAGCAACCTGGATGACAAGGATTTTTTTAGAGGAGTCACCATTGTAGACCAGTAAACTTTGCCCTCTGGTAGCCACTTCTTCAAGATTTCCCCACTTGTCAGTTCTTTCCCTTCAACTTACTAAGTTAGTTTTCTAAAAATTTTCAAGTTTTTTCACAATGGCCTTAGGTAGGGATGGAGGTGGGGAGGGCTAGAGTATGAACTGCTCCTACGTGGTCGGTGCCTCCTCCCCCCCACTCCTACCCCCCCAGCCCCGTCTGCAGTTTTGCTCTCCACAGTTTCAGTTACCCAAGGTCGGTAGTAGTCAGAAAATTTTAAATGGAAAATTCCAGAAATAATGTATAAGTTTTAAATTGCACACCATTCTGAATAGCATGATGACATATCACACTATCCAGCCCAGGACGTGAATCATCCCTTTGTCCAGCATATCCACACTGCCTATGCTGCCCACCTATTAGTCCCTTTTGTAGTTGACTCCATTATCAGATCAACAGTGCTTATTTTGATGTTCAAGTTACCCTTGTTTTACTTCACAATGGCCCCGAAGCGCAAGAGTAGTCATGTTGTCAATTCGGATATGCCAAAGAGAAGCCATAAAGTGCTTCCTTTAAATGAAAAGGACTTAATAAAAGCGTACAAAAAAACTGTACGCTGATGTTGCTAATACGCATGGGAAGAACAAATCTTCTGTCTGTGAAACTGAAGAAGGGCAAAGAAATATGAGCTAGTTTTGCTGTCACACCTCAAGCTGCAAAAGTTATCGCCACAGTGCATGACAGGTGCTTAGTTAAGATGGAGAAGATATTAAATTTGGGGGTGAAAGACATTGAACAGAAACGTGTTCCAACTGACAGCAGTCAAGTTTGTCACTATCTGATGTTTCAGCCATCCCCTGGGCGTCTTGGAACATCTCCCGGATGAGGGGGGACTACTATAGATGAGGAGGCAGTGACTGCAAAGCCAGATAGTAAACATTTCAGGCTTTGCTGGCCAGTCTCTGTTGCAACTGCTTCATTCTGCCTTTTGCAGTTCGAAAGCAGCCATAGGCAATATATAAACTAATGGGCATGACTGCATTCCAGTAAAACCTTATAGAAACAGGTGTTGGGCCAGGTTTGGCCCTCAGGCTGGAGCTTGCCAAGCCCCACTGTAGGTGATCGTTTGTGAGCCTGGGACAGCCTCTCTCATCTCTTCCCGTGGGGCCCCATATGACACACCTCCGCCTTCCTGGCAGATTCTTAAAGAAGTACATGTCCTTAGAAATATATATCAGCACTTCAGCATGAACCCAACACCACTCCTGCAAAGAAAGAATTCAGAAGGCAGCTCATTTGATCTGGAAAAGGCAGCAGAAGGCCTTAGGGTACTGCCTGGAACTTAAGAGCGAGCCAAGATTTCACCACGACATCTTGCTTTTCATCTAAAACCTGCCTAAATGGCATGCCCAGTTAAAATAATAATCTTCTGTTACAATAAGCTGTGAAAGAATATGAAATGTCCTCTAAGAAGTTTGTCTAAAAAAAAATCCTGGAAGAGTCGGGTATGTTTGCTGTCACTGCTGAATTGGACTAGACTTGGTGGCTGTGTCAGGGCACCTCTGACAGTTCATGCCTTGCTTTCTTTCCTGCCAATCCTCCTCTGTACTTCTTTGGGCTCTTTTACATGCTTTGCTTTTTTTAACAGCTCTCCCACCTCTACTTTTTGTATGTCTTGAAATTTTCCTGTACACATACACCGATTTTATCATTAGGGTAAAGCATATCATAGTAAAGCTCCCAGAGATAGGTCCAATGCGATGACTCTGGCAGGCAGCTCCTGCTAAGAAGTGACACAAGGGTCTGCCTTTAGGAATTAGCCTCCAAACCCAGAGAAGAGCTCCAGACCCCACAGTTTTCTCACCCACTAGGTCGTGGGGCCGTGGCAAGAGTGAGAGAGCCCTACTTCATACTGTACCTCAATTCGAAATCTGTACCAAGGAGGGACATGTGCAGATTCTCCTTGACATCCACATCCCCTGGGGAAGAGATTTTCAAAGAACTGAGAGTCACTAGAGGACACTGTCCTTTCTTGGGAAGGTGACGCATACCCATTGTAAGAAGGTCAAACGTGAGCTAATGACTGATTATGTTCCTATGCCCTTAAAGGTGATTTCTTTACCTCAACTTTCTAAGGAACCAAGAGATCTGTTTAATTTCTATGCATAAAAATCATCCAAATAATCACCCACAAAGTGTGTTAAGCCCATTCAAATGGTTTGGGGATGATGAATGGGAGGAAACTGGCAATGGGCTCAGAGGGAACAAGGGCGATATTATTTCACTTGCAGAGCTGCAGCCTGAGCGTCTCAGTGGACATCAGCTGCAGCTTCCCCCACCTGCATCTGACGGCCTCTGATCTGTGCGCACATGCCCTGCACGGACCAGAGCGTGCTGTGTGTTGGCAAGTTTTACTTTTTAATTTCACTGTTTTCCTCTTCAGTTCTGAGCTGCTCTCTCTGTTGGAAAGCAGTGAGTCTAGTGTAGATGTGTGTTTGAATTTCTGCATGCAATTTTCAGGCTTCTTGCTACTCTGTGCTGATTTATGGTCGCTCTGATTCCCTTTTTCTGAATGGTTATTCATTCCCAGCCCAGGCCTCTCTGATGGCCATCTGGTTCTCCTTCGGTCACTCAAACATCTGCCCCAGAGATTTGGAAAATGAGTTTCCTTTGGCAACCTAAAAATAATCTTAGTGTGACTGAAGCCTGAAAGGGAAATCACCACGCTCCACTGTCCTGTGGATACCGAGTGGGGGAGGGAGCCAGCAGAGCTTCCTGGGGATTTGGAGCTTGGATGTCTTCTGTCACATCTGCAGATTATTTTTTTTTCAAGTGCTGGGAACCATGAAAACATGGTGTGAACTGGGTGCAACCAGTCCTGAAGTTTTCTTTGGGACCAGATATGCTTGCGCAGTGGAAATGGTTGGAGATAAAAGCCATGCTTTGCACGGTTTGTTTGTAAAGCTTCAAGAGCTATCTGAAAAAGACAGATGATGCTTAGGAGTTAAGCACTGTATTAGTCACAGTGTGTTCCAGGAGATCTCATAAATGCTTTGAACAGCAGTTATAGGACATTTCTAAGAACTAGACTTTCAGCTTGGACCTAAAGGCCCTACCTCATGGGTCACTAAAACTCAATCCCTATGGTGTTTCTCATCCAAAATTATTTCTAGCCACATTATCCAGTGCAACTTTTCAGTAGTTCTACAGTGAGATAAAATGTCAACAAAATGATGGCATTCAAATAACTAACATCCCAACAAATTTAAATCACCTTGTAAGTCATAATCCAAAAATGTTATAATCTAAAGTAATTAACATCCAAACTTAAATTTCCTTGATTTTTTGAGTTAAAAAAACCAAAGCACTTAAAAGCCACCTTTGATCTCTCCTATTTCTTAATTTGCTCCATCTTGTCTAACAAGATCCTTGATGCTGAGTGCTGGAAAGAGATTGTGGTTGTCAGCATGTGCAGCCTGGGTTGTTTTCCACTGGAACAAATAGGGTTTCTTCAACTTTAAGAAGGTTGGATTCATTCAACAGCAAATCTCTCCTGTGATTTACTTTTTAGTGACATGTTAATAGAGTAAATGGACCCACAGTGGTATCAAAACACTGGCTTCACACCCTTGACACTTAGAAAAATGAGTTAATCCCAACCCTTAGACAGTTGTCTTAGGCAAAATTTTGTTCTTGAGACCTTAATTTAATTTTACTAAAGGCAATGTCAAGAACTGTAAGAAGTCTAAGATTTTACACTGTAGTTTTGAGGATGCTGGAAGAAGACATGAGATTCCTGGGTCAGAGACAAATGACATTATTACTCATGGCACAGAAACTAGCTTTTGCCTGTCTCTGATCCCAGTTTAGGATTCAATCTCAGTTTAGAGCTTCATGTGTTCATGTCATTTCCCTTCTTCCCCAGTCTTGTGGCAGTAACGCAGAGGGGTTCAAGCAAATGTATATGCAGGGTGGATTGACATAACATCTGAGGAACCCTGACCATAGGCAACTTCAATCTTGTGTGATGGGTATGAGCAAACCTTTTATGATGCTCCAGAGGAAGACATTATTTTACTGGACAGTAAGTAAACTATGTCCCTTCCTCCTGAGACACTATCTCTAACTTTCTAGGCTGTTCGCTCTAAACATCTTGAAAAGATAAATAATCCAGGATAAAAACAGCCTATGCCTGTGTTCACAAACCATACAGAAATACAAGAGATCCATGGAGAATTGTCTCCCAACATGCTACAGCAGAGAAACTCAGCAATATCAAGTAAAGGAAGGTTGATGATAAGATTCTTGGCTTCTCTTAAAGATGCCAGTCAGTCTGACGGTCGTCTGGAGTTCATGACCATGAACTTAAAGTCAACTGGCGGGAATCTTCCTCCCAATTAGGGTTGGGAGAGATCAACCTGGTCGCACTTAAAGTGCTTTTTGTACGTATTCAAAAGCTTCTTGATTTGCACTTTGAGATAAAAGTGCAGGCTTCCTGGTACACTGCATTATTTTAAGTCGCTGGGCTGCATTTTCCATTTCCACTGTCTCTTGGCATAGAAGCGCTTAGACTGCAGAAAGCTGCATCTCCTTCCCCATTTGTTCAGCTGGAAAACACCCTCTACAGAGTCATGAACCAGACTTGCTGTTGATGATTCTAGAGCTTATGCCACTAATGAGCTGGTAAGGGCTAATACCTCTGCCACCTGCTCCTTGAGAAATTCGTTTTTTTCCTCAGGTTTTGAATGTTCCAGGGGTTGAATAGCATTGCTTTCTGCTATATATGTCTGGGCAGTAATTGTATATGCCTCTAGTGATTCATATCCTTACCCTTTGGGGAAAATTCACTTGAGTTTCTTTTTAAACCTGCTGCTTAAATTGGTTCCTTTTCTTATTTTACAGACCTGCTTGCTGAATTTGGGTGCTTTTTTGTATTTCTTCTGTTCCTTTGCTTTGTGACTCAGACTTTATTTTCTAAAATACTAATCTAGATTCTATCATACGGAGTCCATCATTGTGAAAGAGAAGGAATCTGTGAGTCCTCTATTTAACAAAGTATCCGTTGTTCAAATGTATCTTGACCACCACCACCTCTGAGTCAGCTAATTCCATCCTAGGAAATGTTCTCCCATCAGACCAACATCAAGTTCTGGCCTGTTATCGTCCTGCCTGGATCCTCTTTGGTATTTCTCATGTTTACTTCCTCTAGAGTCCTTAATATCATACATTTCTCGGGCCTCTTCTGTCAGGACAACGATAACTGTGTCTCTGTAAAATTTACCCAGGATTTTTTTTTCACTCTTCCCGGTCGTCTTTACTGCTCACTTTTAAATCTGTCCACACTTGCTGATCTCTCTTGGTGTAGCTGTCCCAAGGCCTCTTTCTAAAGCTCTTCACGTGTAGTTCTAAAATCACATGCGTCTCTCATTGTTTTCAGGGCCAGAGATCCCACTCTCTTTGCGGTTTTGCCCCTGTTCCCCAGGTAGACTTCGTTACGTCCAGTCACACCCACCCCCAGTCTAGGGGTAACTGGGGCATCTGCCCACTTTTGTGTGACACCAACTTGAAGATACTTGGGGACTAGCACATCCCTTTTCCTCATACATCCCTGGACTTCACAGTCCCAGCTCCCGTTCAGGTCTGTAGGGATGGCTGTCTAAGATCTCATCTTTTCTTTTAAGGAAATAATCTCTTTTCCTCTAGCTAGTCGTCATGTATTTCTTTATTTTCTCTTTTCCACTGCTGTTATTCTGATCGTAGGACCACAGCATGTTTTCAGATCTTCCTTGGTGTTGTCTGAGAACTTGATTTCTAAAAATGAAGTGCTCCAAGCACATGCCTTGAAAACTGCCTTCTTAGCTCTTAGGTTTGCAATCATTTTATGGAACTTTTTTTCCCCATCTTCAGTCCAAGAAGATGGCCTATCTCTTTGGGTTCCCATTGGTTTTACTTTTTTCATTAACTAAATCTCCCTTCCCATAGGTATGTGTATCTCTGAAGTATAGAGCTACACACACACTCGATGTAATCATCAAATATGGAAGCCCCCTGAGGCCTGTGGGGAGAATGCTTTAGCTTTTTGTTTGTTTGTTTGTTTTTAATTTCACCTAAACCTTTCCTATACCCTTACAGTATACATTAGGTACTCTGCTGGTTCTCCCACATCCATTCTTATTTAATTCTCATAATAACCCTATAAGATAATTGCCAGGTAATCTTAACCCTTTGAAAGTAAATACGGTTGTTCCTTTTTTACATAATGAAAGAACTGCCTCGGACGTCAATGATCTATTAGTATATCAGGGGCACGGTAAGTGCTGCTACCCGTGGTGCGTGTCAGTTGCATTATACTCTGCATATACTTCGTGTGCTTGTGGTTTATGCATTGAGCGGAACAGGTTTCCGTAAATGCTGGTTAAAATACGTATGTTCTGAATAGGGAGCAGCATGATGATGGTAACCCTTCCTCAGTTTTAGGCAGCTGGGAAGCGTCCATTCTCCCATTCTTCATCTCTGGAGTAAACTCGGGGGAGGGCAGGAAGAAGTAGGGAAGTTGCGGCTCAGTCCAGCATCTCCTTTGGAGCCTGGTTCCGTTTGACCCAGGGCAGTGGTGAGTTACGGGGGCCCACGCCTGGGTCTCTGAGTTCGTTGTCAACTCTCTAGGGGATTGCGATGCATGCCTAAGTTGGTCTCAGTCATTCCCAAGCCCTGGTGATCTCCCTCAGAATCAGACCACTGTAAACACCTGCATCGATCACTTTTAATACTCGGCTGTTCCTTGTGCCACTGTTCCAGCCTTGCCTTCGTGTCCACTCCCAGAGGGCCTCTCTTGGCAACCACTGGGCTTTTGGGGAGTGCCCTCTGCAAACTGTTCAGCTTTCTTCAATCCCCACTTAGGATTCAGCTTGCTCAAGTCAGATCCTTTACCACATGTTTGTCTCTTACTGGTTTCTAGAATTTTGTTGCTGTTGTCTTCTGTTCTCTATGCCCTTGTGGGATTGTGCCTGTCTTTTTTTGTTGTTTTCCCCTTCCCTGTCCTGTTAGTGTGGTTTCAAAATGGAAATCGGGAGAAATCTGCACCTTTCGTCAGAAACCTATGTCATTTAATTCTTAAATCCAGCCCCATTTTTCAGATGAGGACATTGACACTCAAAAGAGTGTCCTGAATTGCTAATAACATGGTGCAACAAGGGTCTGTGCCCAGGCAGCTTAACCACCCTGCCCACCACTTCACTAGAAAACTAGAAGCTAAAGATGCTTCTTCATCGAGAGAGAATTTTGTATGTTACAGGTGTGGAAAATGATGCAAACACAAGGGCTGTAACATGGAAATTAAATTGGCAAATTCTATTAGATTCCATTAATATAATGGCATTGTTTTATAACACATGAATTAGAAACTGCTCACGAATAATAGAGTCTATCGACCGTTTTGCTAAACCAAAGGCCTTCCAGAAGAACGCTTTGCAAATTTCATTTCGAAACAACTAAAATGACATCATTTCCAGAACAGTTTGATTTGTTCTGTGTGTGGGGAAAAAAATACGCACAGCAAAGGGACTCTCTCAGAATGTGAACATTTTCAGATATTAGTCATAAGACTACGGAGAGGCTCATTGTGATCAAAATTGTACTTTGTGTGTTGCTACTTCCCGATATAATCTGGAACTAATGTGTCTAAGCAACCCATTTCCCATTCATTGCGTTACAGGCCACTTAGCATCATGACAAATCAGTTTTCTGTTACAAGAGGAAACAGTTCCATTTAAATTCAGAACCCAAGTGCCTATAGTCCCAGCTACTTGGGAGGCTGAGGCAGGAGGATCACTGGAGCCCAGGAGTTTGAGGTTACGGTGAGCTAAGATCGTGCCACTGCCTTCTAGCCTAGGAGACAGAGTGAGACCCTGTCTCCAGGGAAAAAAAGAAAAATATCAAAACCTAGTGCTAACACTTTCAGTGAGCTCTGAAATAAAATGTCACTCTGCTTTGAGCTCAACAGTGTACACTTTGCAACACTTGAGATATCTCTAGATCCATCCTTATTGGCACTAGCTATAGGCGTTAGGGAGTAACATACATCGTCTTGAACATAAGATTTCTTTGGCAAAAGAGGTCTTACTGGCATTTTGTAGATCATAGAAATTAAATGTCATTGTGTTCTTTGGTGCATTGAGGGATTGGGAAAAAAACATTATTCTTTAAGGCTGTGACTCTATTTTAAACTACCTCCCTTAGATTCTGAAAATAATAAGAGTTTACAGCATCTTTGTTTGCATCATATAAGGACTTCAGATTTGGCATGGTAGAGGTGTGGTCTCCTGCTACTCAACACCACTCATCTGTACTCACTTTTTTCACTCACAAGCTATTATAGATCCCAGATATATGTTACACATAAAAGAATGTTACTGAAGGGTCTCAGTTTTATTTCCTCTTCTGTCAAATGGAGATAATAATATTTACTTTACAATGTATGTTTGTTGTGAAAATGAGATGAAAAAAATTGAGGTGAATGAACTAAACACTTGTACGGTATTGACTATCCAAATTATTCATTTAATTACAAAGCGTCTTCAGAAGGAGAGGGGCAATACCCCAGTAATACAGGAGACTGGAAGTCCTCAGATGGAGAATCAAGTTGCAGCCTTGCCTGTCGTAAGCTGTGAAGCCCTGAGCAGGCTACCTTCCTTCTCGGGTGCTCATGGGAGTGCTTACGTCATCTCTGGAATTTTTCTGATCCTGTGCAAACCTAGGGCTGTGCTGGGGAGTAGAGGGGAAGACGGAAAGAGGACACTTCCTAAGTCCAGAAACAGTGGCTGGGATGGTTTTCCCTCCTTCACGTAAGCGTTTCAGATAGGCTTTCTGATGGGTTGAGCCTCAGCCACTGTGTAATAAGCAACCCATTGAATGGGCACCAAAGCAGGTCATAACTTGCCAACCGGGGAATCCCTTTCTCTGTAGGCTGATGGCTTGGGTCAGGTGGTAAAACCGGGAACTTAACTCACTCTCTGGCAATTGCTGTTGACAGTTTGGACACAGGTTCTTTCCGTGAGGTTTTTAAGCCAAGCAAAGGGGAGGCCCTAAGGCTTCTCTCTGGGTTATTCCATGTGTATGTGTCCCAGATCCCTGGCATGTCACTGTGTGTGCAGTGATGTCAGCATTTGGGGCTGCGAAAGACCTCCCTCCAGAGAATCTGGAAAACCATCCTCAGGATTCCGTTCTTGCCTTTCCTTCCTAATTGAAACCTGGACACCTGCCAGTCCTGACTTCGGAATGTGAATGCACCAGATTTGTCATCTTTGTTTTCTACATAGGGATCGCTCTCCTGATGCCCCTCCTCAACTTCACCTTCATCTGCTTGTTCTCAGACCTTTTTATTCCTCTTCTTTATCCAGAAAGATACTTGAACTTGAGGAGGGAACCTTCCTAATTTTTTATATTAATACGAGATTTATATATAAATAATTACCTCTCAAGCGATTACCTGGAGAATTCCTCTAATGGCTTACTTCATACGTTTTTATATACTGGATTTTATATACAGCGCTGTCTTAGTCCACTTTGTGTTACTATAAAGGAATACCTGAGGCTGGGTAATTTATAAAGAAAAGAGGTTTATTTGGCTCACAGCTCTGCAGGCTGTGCGTAAAGCTCGGCTTCTGGTGAGGGCCTCAAGCTGCCTCCACTCATGGCAGAACAGAGCGAGAACCCACCCGCGAACGAAGGCATTGATCTATTCACGAGGGATCCACCTCTGTGACCCAAACTCCCTCCATTAGGCCCTGCCTCCAAGATGGGGGATGAAATTCCAACATGAGGTTTGGAAGGGACAGATAGCCAAACCATAGCAAATGTATAATTGTTTTTAACCTGTCAAAATCCAGGGAGAATTTTTTTGCATTGTAATTGCATGACTCTTCAATCTCGGCTAAGTGTCAAAGGATATTTTATGTGTCTTTTAAAGTATGTATATGTTCCTTAGCAAGAATCGGATCTATTTTAATGTAAGATTTTTTTCTCCTTTTTTTCCTCAGAACCTCAAAGGAAAATAAAATTGCAAATGGGAATGTTTATAATTTTGATATATCTCAAGTTTTGTATATGTAAATTCCACCCCCTCCAGATTTTTCTTATAAACACTCTTAAATTCATGAATCTCCTTTTCCTCTAATAAGCATAGTTGTTTTTTGTTTTTTTGTTTTTTCTTAGCATGTTTGACTTTTCTAGGATGGAGGACCTGATGAGCCTTAGGAGTGTCCTTTCTGCATCACCTCTTGGGGTCTGGTCCCAGAGACATACAACTTCCAGATGTGTGATCTGACACACCTGACAGAGCCCGGCAGTGCTTGATTCTGGAAGGTGTTTAACCAGTACTCAGGAGTGTAGTGCATGGAACATCTGGTTGACTGAGGGATATGGTTATTTGCCACAAAATCAGCATCTAACTGTATTTTAAGAACCTTAGATTTGGATTTAAACTTCTGCTTTCACATTTGTTGCAATTTGCATTATATTCAAAAGCACTGGCCCACAAGTTAAAGGCCTGGGCTCTGGTTGTGGCTTTACCGTTGACCACTGCGTGACCACCTGGGGAACCTTGACCAGCAAGTTTCCTTAAATGTAGAATGAGAGGTGAAGTGGCCCCGGGGACCCTTTCCAGCTTGAAACCTCCCCCTGGTTCTGTGCTGCAGGGTGAGGTGCCTGCTGAGGAGGAACATGCCAATGTGAGGCTGTCTGAATCAGCTTATCGGAAGGGCTGTGCTTAGATCCCATGAACCTTTTTCCTCACATGACACCTGTATTGCTGCTCCTTGAGCCTTGAGATAACTTCTTGGAAGGGATAACACAAGTCATCCCTTGACTTGTGAGAGGGCCAGCCTCTCTCAGCTCTGTGCTTTCTGCATTGCAGATGCCTGGGACAGATGAGCCCCAAGATTTGCATGACACTGACGACTCCAAGGGGAATGTGGAAAGTCCCAAACAGGGCAGCGGTAAAACAAAGCTCAAGAGTCGTCTCTCGGGTAAGTGGGAACCCTCTGCCTGACGCAGCCTGCCTGAAAACGAGCTTCCAGCCTCAGGCATGAGGAGCTAATGTCATTAACAAGATGAGCCCTTTTTTCCTTGAAACCTCAAAATTGTTTTTCCCTTAGATGGTGCATGCCCCAGGCGTAATGACTGCATTCAGCCTGGCTACCCACGTGAATATTTTTATTGGAGTCATAACAAAGTGAATGTCAACAGCTCTGTGTGTCTCTGTGTGCTGAAACTTAAATTTCCTCTGTGTTTGGTTCATTTGCTTCAATAGGATTTTAGGTGACCCTTTCAGTGGGCCATCTCCCTGACAGCCTATCTTCCGCAGCAAATACCCCTCTCCCCAAAACCCTCTGTCCGCCAGAACAAGTGGCAAAGGGCCATTTATCTAATATCAAATCTGCACCTCAATCAAGCAGGAAAAAGGTAGGGCGGAGTTGCAGCTTTTGGAATGAATAGATTCCACATCTCCTGGGCATTTCCTTGAAGTCATAGGCTATGCCCTGAGAGAGCGAGCCAGTGTCGAATGAGGAGGCTGTGCGCAGGAGGTGCGTTATGCTTTCGTGGGTCGTTATGAAAGGCACTGTTCTAGGCACTTGGGCCTTTTCTCCATAAAAAAAAATTAAAAATTATGTTTTATGGCTGTGTTGGTAAAAAGATAGATGCTGGATTCATTAATATCTATTTGTTACTATTATGGTTTTTTTTTTTTTTTTGCATTTAAAAAGAAATAAAAATGGAACCATTTTTGTCGGTCCCTGAAAGTAGCACGGGCCCTAGTGGTGAAGTCAGCCTTGGCTCCCACTGTGACAGACACCTGGGACAGTAGGAAAAGCAAGCACTTTGCAGCCTGGCAGAACCAGGCTCACTCCTCAGCTCCTGAGTTACCTACAACCGTAGGCTGGTAGGAACTGACTTTGGAAGGTTGAACAGATTTTTTCTAATGCACACGAAAGCATCTAGCACAATTAAAAGTGTGCTAACGTCAAAAAAACGTCCGTTTCCCCTTCCCGCCACCCACGTCAGTGGGGACGGTGTGGCTGTGCTGCCAGCCAAGAGTGTCTCCCATTCTCGTTGCCTGGCCCACTTCCGAGTTTATTCTCGGGAAGATGGCAGGTAAAGGAATGTGGAATGACGTCTTTTTTTGAAAACCTGAATAACAAAATCAATTATACCTGTGACTCAGAATAATTAGGCGGTGTTACATCTGAACAAGTGTCGGAACGTGGGTTTGTGACAGAAAGGAGTGGTGATGGCCAGCAGCTGAGGAGAAATCTGAAGGGAGACGTGAAGGCTCTCGTGGAGACAGTGACCAGCTCCCTACCAGCCCCGAGGACCGACTGAGAATACGCTGGAGCCTTGCGCGTGTTAGCGTCAGGGGGTCACAGGGCACAGAGGAGGCCTGTGGGTCAGCTGTCCTGGCAGAGTGATTCGCCACCTTACAGTTGGGTTTCTGGGGAGGTTCCCAGAGCTCTGAGAAAATACAGGGACCTCTAAAACCAGCATGGTCACATTCCTCATTTTATGAATGAGCCCAGAGAAGTTAAGAGAATCCCAAAGGTCACGCGGGCAGTGCCAGGAAGAAGATCTGCCTCCCAGACAGTTCTTCCCGCCCACCCTTTGGCTTCCTGGGGATCTTGAAAAGACTTCTGTTCCCCAGTCTGGGGCTTTATGGATACAGATTTGTGGGGGGGACACAGCTGGAGGACCTTCCAGATGCCTGATTTTTCTAACTCTGTCCATACTATTCATTTAGAATGAGCAGCACATTCGACTGAGTAAGCCCAGGGCTGGCCACTGTTTGCCACAGATGGATGCCACCCCCTCTCCCTGTGTCCTTCCCGGACATCCAAGGCCATAACAAGGCCATGTAGCATAGGGGAGGAGGCACATGCATAAATTCGGTAGAACTGATGCACTTCCCAGTTCTTGCAACCACGTCAGGCTGCAGGACCTGGGACAAGTAACTTCTCTGGGTCTCAGTTTCTTCATCTGTAAAATGAGGATTGTATAATAATACATGTTTATTCTGCCAGTGAATACAAGTGCCTTTTACATGCCATGCCTTGTAAACAACTGAGTTGAGAGAATGCACACAGCACTGCCACTCCAGAGTGTGGCAGCAATGGGCCCTCACCACACAGTGGCTGCCACTGTTACTGTATCATTGCCATCATTAATATCATATTCATCCATCATCATTTTCAATCTTATCATTCTTGCCTCTCTCCTGTTGTGGCCCCACTTGGGGAGGAGACGTGAACATAGAAGACAAACGACAGACACACAAAGACGGTACAAGACTGCATCAGCCCCTACTGCCTGCAGCGTTTTTATTTTTAATATTGTTTTTTTGGCATCTGTCCCAGTCTACCCCAACTTTTCCCACCGCTATTTTCTGTTCCCAGAATGTTTTTGTCTCAGCATGGACTGGTTCTCACCGCTCTGCCTCAGAGAGTTGACGTTTGCGTCTCCTCTTTTGCCCTTTTTTGTTTGCGGGTTAAGGCACCCTGGCTTGTTTGCAAGTCACAAGGTGTCTTGAGGCCGATCAACAAGAAACAATCCGTGTGAGAACAGGTGTTCCGAGAACTGCTTTGTTCAAGCATGGCTGAGAGATGACCTGGTGTCCACTACACTATAATTTCTTGG